>PKRV01000344.1:382012-508589 GCA_003709505.1 Hyphantria cunea
CAGGGACTACACAGGATCAGCGTTCAAATAAAAAAGAATCATCGAAATCGGTTCACCTAGTCGAAAATTCTGTGGTAAAACACATAAAAAGTATTGAATTGAATTAAGGGAGAACCTTCTCCTTTTTTGAAGTCGGTTAAAAATATATTAACGCTTCAGCAAACATCCTAAACCGAAATACATGTAATAACACTAAATCATATAAACGTCACTTATATAATATTTCATCAGTATACATATATAAAAATGAATATTTGTCTGTATGTCCTTTATAGAGTCATAAACTATGCATTTGATTTTTTCATGATCTTCACCAAAGTGTTGTGCATGAGCCCACAAAGGTTTCTGGTATGACCACCTTTGCTCCGGGGTTGCGGTGGTTGTTGTACCGCGGGTAGCACCGTGGGGCTCAACTAGTGTTTAATAAATCAGTCTCCGAGCAAAAGAGCAGAAAGTACAAATTTAATATCAGAACACTCTTTGCACTTGATCATGATGGATGAGATATTTAATAAAACTCCAACGTATTAAGATTACAATCTAATAGTAAAAATAATTTAGAAATGATTGAAGATAAGTCAGTTTTGATAATGATAAACGAGATTAAATTGATTTAAAAGTACTCTTTTTTGATAAGCTTGGAATTTAGATATTTCTCGGCAATCTAATTAGTAGTGAAAGCTTATGAAAGTTTATTTGAAATAAAATAAACTTAGAAAATAACTAGAAACATTTAATCGGATTATAAAATAGAAATTGTTTCAATTATTGTATCAATAAAATTGCTGATGCTAAAACATTTTGGTATTAATTGATTTTGTCTACAGAACGTGAACCTCAAATCCTCTGTTACCTGACATCCTGGTCTGCAAAGAGGCCTTCAGCTGGTCGCTTTATGCCCGATAACATCGATGCTAACCTTTGCACTCACATCATCTATGCGTTTGCAACTCTCAAAGATCACAAGCTAGCTGAAAACGACGAGAAAGATGGTGAAATGTACGATAAAGTTGTGGCTTTAAGAGAGAAGAACCCTAATCTTAAGGTATGTGAATTTTATTTTAACTAAGATCTAAGTAACTATGAGTAAGTCATGCTTTGGCACATAATAATATAGACCGGTCAGGAGTGACAATAATAATGGCCTCAAATAAAACAGGTGTTGAGTATTTATGTCGATGCTTTTCACCGTGTAAGTTTACCCGTTTTACCGTATAAATTTTACCATACCGAGGGCAACGTAACTCTCAATTTGGAGATGTCCATGGTTGACGGTAGTTATTAACCATTAGGTCACATTTGGTCGTTTACCCTCTAAACTATGATTATGATGATATTTACCTGTAACTATGAAAATGAGGAAATTTAATGATTATAATTATTTTTAATAGATTCTCCTCGCTATCGGTGGTTGGGCTTTCGGCTCTACCCCCTTCAAAGAACTTACCACCAACGTATTCCGTATGAATCAGTTCGTCTACGAAGCTATTGAGTTCCTGAGAGATTATCAGTTTAACGGTCTTGATGTAGACTGGGAATATCCCAGGTGAGTTTTATACTTGTTACATTATACAACTTAAACTTTATATAAATGTACAAAAATTTATTTACGCGTGACTATTTTGTTATTGTCTTATGTTTTCTTGTATTGCGTTTCATTTCTTGAAAAGTAATTGAGTCGTCATAAAAAAAGTACGTTAAATGTCAGTATCTTACCAAATTATTTGCCCATTTTGCAGAGGTGCTGATGATCGCGCAGCTTACGTAAATCTTCTCAAAGAACTACGCCTTGCCTTCGAAGGTGAAGCAAAAACATCTGGCCAACCTAGACTTCTTCTATCTGCTGCTGTTCCTGCTTCCTTTGAAGCCATCGCGGCTGGGTATGATGTGCCTGAAATCTCGAAATATTTGGTAAGCTACATTTTTGTTGTCTATTTTTGATTGTGAATACAAGTCGCAGGTACTAATTTTAGTAAGTTATAATGATAGCTATGTTAGAAAGCTGCGTCTGCAGGAGTCTTGATAGGAGATTTTCGTACCCTATTATTCAGCTCTGATTTCAGTTCTAACTACAAAGTAGTACCTATATCATGACTCCATATCTGCGTTAAGTGATATGGTCTGGTTACTTATTGGTGAACTAATATCCACTTATCTCTGTAAAAAATTAATAAACTGTTAATAAATGGTAACTGTAGTTTCACAGTCGTTATCATTTAGCAAATTACTATTTTTACTACAATAATGAGTAGGACTGAGTTGTCTATGATATTCGGGCTATAATATTTTAAGCATCATACATAATTTCATATTAATCTTCAGGATTACATCAACGTGATGACATATGACTTTCACGGACAATGGGAGCGTCAAGTTGGACACAACAGCCCTCTTTTCCCTCTGGAAAGTGCTACGAGCTATCAGAAAAAACTCACCGTGGTAAGTATTTGCCTCCTCATCCATAATACAGGAAATGGTACACTTCTTCATAAACACGATATTCCATTAATGGATACCATAATGTTTACCATATCCGGAATATTTCCAACCAACTTAAAAGAAATAGATAATACATATAAACACAGTGATCATAAATTAACACATACTAATTATCACAACTACTTTATATAAAACATTTAGTTGAACAGTTTTACTCATTCAAACCAACAACAAATGAATTACGTCCACTCGATTTCCTTTGTGAGAATTTTCTAATTCTCTAAGTAGTAAGAGAATCTCTGAACTGTACAGTTCAGTCTTTCTAAGGACCATTAAAGATAAGGGGCAGGAAACGCACATGCTGTACTTGAGATAAAAACCAGTTTTCCTTGCATTTCCACGACTTTCTTTCGAGAACTTACACAAAACATATAACGAAGTACTAGTTGTTTTTCCAAGTGAATAGCATGTTTATGAAATAAAAACTAACTCATTATTGTATGCATGTTGAAGTTTACTTTAATGATTTAAGTTGGAAAAAAATATTGCGAAAATGATTAATATTTTTTATGGAATATGGGGCAAATGAGCAGACATATCGCCTGATGGTAAGCGATTAGCGCCAATGTTTCACATCAGTTTTCTGTGAGGCCGTGGTATCACTCAGATCGAGTTGGGCTATTCGTGCCGCAGCGTGCCTCTCCCACGTGTAAAGTATGAAAGTTTATTAGTCCAATATAAACTAATTCTATATAAAGTTTAATTTGCACAGTTTATTTTTAATGAAGTTATTAACAGATTACTTGATTAGCTTTTTGTCACAGTGGTTCATGACCTTGATTATTTAGATCGAAAAACAAATAATATTTTGATTATAACTGTTGTAATTGCTGTTATATAAGCTCTCGATAATTTGGGATAAGAGTGTCTACTATTATTTTTACTGTCATCGTTTTTAATTATCTCCCGTCTGTCCTTAACAGAAATCGTCCTTTAGACTTATAATTAAAATCCTACAACAATTTGCGTATGTTTGACGCTGAATACTTAAACAAATTTTATTCTTTGAAGTATGCCACAAAGACTAACTAAATTCCTGACTAATATGACCTTTTTTGATACCCTCAGGATTACTCAGCACGCGAATGGGTTCGTCAAGGTGCTCCTAAAGAAAAGTTAATGATTGGTATGCCAACTTACGGAAGATCTTTCACGCTGATTAACAACACTCAGTTCGATATTGGTGCACCAGCTTCTGCTGGTGGTAAGTACCTTAAATGGAATATTATAATAAATTCACAACATGTATATAAATAGCATAAATAGATAGCCTTTGTTAGAGTACTCTTACTTCCCAGATCCTGACTTCTGCAACTACTCACTCCCCAACCTATCTCCCCATTAAATTCTTTTGTTTCTCAATTTGCATTACCCTATTTCAAACGTGAATGTTTAATCCACAGCCGCCTTTCTAACCAAAGATATAGGTAAGACGTATGTATGGTAAATAAAAATTAATGTATTTTTCAGGTACTGCCAGTCGCTACACCAACGAAGCTGGTTTCATGTCATACTACGAAATTTGTGAATTCCTTCGTGAAGATAATACTACTCTTGTATGGGATAATGAACAGATGGTGCCTTTCGCATACAGGGAAGATCAATGGGTCGGATTTGATGATGAGAGATCTCTGAAGACTAAGGTGAGGCCCAACACTTAGTCACTTGTGAGATTTAAAATATATATATATATATCCTATTATAAGTCCAACTATGACAATGTATTGAATAATTATATTTCGATTCCACATAAAAATACGGATGTATTATTACTGTAGCCACGTTTTACTACTTGTAACTATTATATTTATTTCGTGTACATTTTCATTTAAGTATATGTTCCAACCTGTTGTTGACAGATGGCCTGGCTTAAGGATGAAGGTTTTGGTGGTATCATGGTCTGGTCCATCGACATGGATGACTTCAGAGGATCATGTGGTACTGGAAAATACCCGCTAATAACGGCTATGAAGCAAGAACTGGGCGACTACAAAGTGAAATTAGAATATGACGGACCTTACGAATCTTCAAATCCTAATGGACAATATACTACTAAAGATCGTAAGTACATAGCCATTATTTGAATTTTTAGAGCTATTAAAGTCTATGAACATAGATTCTATCTGATTTGTAGTATTAACATCTTGGAAGTTTATTTCTAACATTTATAATATAGCAGTAATTTTTTTCAAGGTTTATAATTATTCTGAAATAATTACTTACTCTCAAGATTATGTTTCGTCGAAACATAATATGAACGAACATTGCGAGCATACCTATAAAACATAATAAAATATAATATAAAAAAATAATCTTACAGCTACCGAAGTTGTTTGTGAAGAAGAAGATGGTCACATTTCCTATCACCCTGACAAAGCTGACTGCACACACTACTACATGTGCGAAGGAGAAAGAAAACACCACATGCCATGTCCATCAAACCTGGTATTCAACCCTAATGAGAATGTATGCGATTGGCCAGAGAACGTAGAAGGTTGTACCCATCACACTCAAGCGCCACCGGCTCGACGGTAAACATATCAACATTTAGAAATTAACCAGTATATACCATTCAATTCATAATTGCTTATCAAAATATCGATTTAAAACCATTTTTTGAAGTATTTAGATATTATTTGATATTTTAAGTCCCGCTATAGCTATGTAAATCGCAATAGTTGTAAATGCATAGTGTTCAAAATTAGATTTATCTAGATGATTTACTAGTATACTTCAAAGACATATACTTACTAATTTAGTCTCAAGGGAAGTATGAAAGATTGATTACTTTTTATATTTTTGTATTGAATTTTATTTATAAAAGTCTTCGCGCCATTTTATATAGTGCCACTGTGATTGACGGCTTAAAATTACTTAAGCACTCAAAATTTTATCACATTAGGAAAGTTATTTAAAAAAAAAACGAGTAAATGATTATGATCGCCAAACACAGTAGCGCTCTTGACGATAATAAATTATCCATGTTAAATTAGTTTTTCCTTGAAATAATGAACGCCAGTATGTGGAGATACTTATTTACCTAAAATAATGCAATTTAGAATAGAAAAATCACCATTCGGGTCGTTAAGATAGTAATTCTTGCTACATATATGCACAGGACCACCAATGTTGAATAATTTATGTTATAACATTATTTATTCGAGTAAGTTGGCATCATGAATAGTGGATAAAAGAAATTGTGTGATAAACAAATATAAATTTCTTGGACATTATAACTGAAACTTCTTAGATGTATCTATTGTTAAATTATATTTCTTAGAATAAGTTAAATACTCTCCTAAAGGTACATAATATTATTAATACAGTTACGTAGAAATGTTTGAAGTTTTTTTCGATGTAACGTCTGATCTGAAAGTTTATTGCTTTTGAGAAGTGATAAAGCGAGCGAGCGATTGATATCGATTTTTTTTGCTGAATGTCAAAATTGGTATAATATTTTGAATCGGATAGTTGCAAAACAAGTTTCACACGGTATATATTATAAGTTCTCTTAACTCGCATTGTGTTTATGCTATTTTTCAATAAATCAATTTTGTTCTCAGATAATCTGCTATTGTCTTTAAAGCACACTAATATATCAAACTAATTTATTTTTTTAAACACTATCGTTGTTTCAGTCTACTTTTATACATATGAAAACAAACTGCTATCATTCACTTCTATATCAACACCGCTAGGATTCTTAATCATTCATAAACATTAATACTCGAATTTATCAAGTCGTTTGGCATACATCAGAATTTAAAAAAATACCTTAAATCTTTGTATTATGTATCTTTGGGACCGTGTTATATAATGATAGTTTTAAGTAGTAAACCTGCTTCCTTATTATACTATTACAAAATACTCAAAAAACAGACGTAACACTGCCTTCAACTGCCACAAGGAACTGATGACCATCAGTAAGGAGATTTGAATTGACGTGAATTAATTGTAGTTAGTTATGTGATTAAGCTTGTAAATATTGTATTTAGATACAAACGAGATGTAAGAGAATTATTAAACATTAAAAAAAACCTAATTTTGCATTGTTTATTGAAATCAACCCCTTAAATTGATTAAATTTGAAGTTAAACATGTGAGAGTTTTTTATATGTGGGTCTGCCAAAATGACTCTGCTTGGCGGAAAACATAAGCTGAATCCATGAGTAGTTTTTACCATACTCATTACGAATGCAGAAAATGCAACAATGCAGCATGGTGACCCACACCATGATGGCCTTGTGATACTTCTCCAATTTTGGGCCTGCGATCTCGCACTCACCAACGAAATACGACAGCATGAATATTGTCGTTTTACGTTGACCTTCTGAGTAAGAGTAGTACCTCCCCGGTTGAGCCGCCACGTTCATGCTGAAGTTAGCGTGGCTCTACAACTATTGCGTTTTGCGTTCATCACGAGCTGTTAAATTTTGCTTTTTAGGGTTTCGTACCTCAAAAGGAAAACGGAACCCTTATGGTATCACTTTGTTGTCAGTCTGTCTGTCTATCAAGATCTGAGCAAAAGTTCTCAGGAACGCGTGAAGTTATCAAGCTGAAATTACTCAAGTCATTTCAAATACTTAAGTCAACTGTCCCTTGAAGTTGTGAAAAATTTGAACTTCTAAGCCAACGAAATCAAAAGATACAGCCGCCGCTTATGCTGCTAATTTTCGACACTCGCAACTGAATCAAAACCTACAGGGTACTTTCGTGAACTCAGAATCTTGAAATTTGGTACGAAGTAACGTCCTACAGCACAAATAAAAGAAAAAATGCGATAAAGCATAAATTTTTAGTTTCATCATATGATAAGCCGTTTATCCTACAAATTTTCGACACTCGCAAGGGAATCAAAACCTACAAGGTACGCACTTGAAATGGTTTTGTAGCTAGATATATTAAATTAAATAGTATGGGTATATAATGAATAAATATCTTGAAATATATTTGTAAGGAGTTAGACATAGACGTATTCATGTTTCGCTTTTAACTATCTATAATTATAAAAACAGTTAAATTAGAAAAAAAATTATATAAATCTGGATCTTTTGCCTTTCTAGTAGGTTGTTTGCTTGTATGAAATTTTTTTCCAAGTCTACATTGAAATGAATTAAAAATACAGTTACTACCCATATTAATCAACAATATTGCAGAGGAAAAAAACTTGAAACAAATCCTTTATCAACTTATCTAGTCAGGGTCATAATAGTACCAGAAACTCCTTTCAAAGGAAAAAAATAGTATTCTAGAGATAGGTCCAAGCTATGATGATATAGTAAGAAGTGAAAAAATCCGGACAAGAGATCAATTGAGGAATCAAAGAGGCAAATTATGAATTAATGATGTCAATTAATTCATAATTTGCCTGCATTATGCCCACATCTTTTCTCTAATAGCTTCAAACTTAAAATGTTGAATTGATGCAACTTAAATTTTCTTTAAAAATGCTTTTGTAGACTGTAGCATGTTCACAAGTAATATAGTCTAATACCGCAGTGAGTTTAAATTCAGGTCGTGTATAGACTCGCGTGCTCGTGGCTCCTTGAAATGCACTAGTAAACATTATGCTATGTGTGACGCTACAGATTTTAGATTACATTACCTTCAAATGATAAAGAATAATAATATACGATACACGTATATTATTTTTCTTTCAAATCAAAAATGAACTTTTCGGATTCACAGCTATATCAGAAATCCAGCGTAAGGTAAATCATCGATGGATACTCCAAGGAATACCTCACCATCTACTATCAGCAGAAGCTACCTCATAGTGTAAAAAGTCATAGACGTCATGCAAAATACTTCGGGACGTGGCTCGACTGAGTTTGTTAAAATAGAATGTACATTATTATGATTTTGTTATTTTTTACACCACTATGGCGAAATCAAAAGGTCAATATTTTTAATAGTCTATGTATTTTTGCTGATGATGATGATGATGATTTATGCGACTGCTGTGCTTCAGGTCTCGAGTTCGATTCCCGGGTCGGATCAAATATTTGTATGATCTACAAATCTTTGTAATAATGGCCCGAGTGACATTTACGTAATCGGGTTCTAGTTTCTTTTTAAATATTATCCTACTGAGGACGTGTCATATATAAAGATAAAATAACTGCTAGTCTTGCATCACGTAATTAAAGTTATCGCTCAACTAGTCGGAATTGCAAGAGACTCGCTTTGGTTGATTTGACCATAATAATTCCAAGGCTTGAAAGAAAACTATGTGTTAACTAATTATCTCATTACTTTTTACGGAGTGACTAAAGCAACAAAAGCCTAAAGCCTGATTATGAATCAGGCAAAATGCTGCAAGGCACTATTGACTCTTGGGTTACCTGTGTGGCAAAAAAATAACATACAATGAGGTAACTTAGCTGGCTAGACCGGGGCGAAACTATCCTCGCACAGAAGATCATCGTAAAATGACAGCGTTTATAGTGTCCTATTTCGTTGCTGAGTGCGAGACCGGAGGCCCAAGGACGCAGAACCATCGCTGTATTGTTGCATTGACTGCATTCACAATGAGCTTGGTGACCAACACTCTTGAATTCTGCTCATGCTTTCCATCAGAGCAGAGTCGTTTTGGCAGAGCCTAATAAATAAAACTTTCTAATAGGCATAATCATCTCCTCTGGTCAGAAGGTAAATGATTTGACCCTCCCTTTGCGTTGAAGAGACTTAACATCCGTGCCTCCATGACTACCATTACTACCATTAATAAAGCCTTTGCAACAAGAACACATAATGAAATCAGAATACATCATCACGAATAGCTTAGTAGTCTGATACCTTTCACCATAAACCACAAATTACATGGAAATACCAATAAACAGGAATTAATTTCATTACAGTTCAAATTGCAACTAACATAGCTATGGTTTACAAGTATGTTCCCCGAACTAATGTGGTTTCATCTCTATTTGTGACATTTGATTTTACGGTCATACCGCATGTACGTTTGCCAATTCATTTACTTTTGTGCATCGTGGTTAACTTTAGACTTTTCCATTTTCATTTCCTTTTTAATATAAATACTGATAAGACTGCAGAAGTATTATACAAATAAATATAGCAGTTTTAATAAAAGTTTATATTCAATAAAAGATGTACATTTTGCCACATATAATTTTCGTGCTACTTAAGCAAAGTACTTAGTTCCTATAAGTCGTGAGTTATACGCGGCTCCATCCACGCGTATGTCGGTTATCGTGGTAGATAGTAACCTATGTGCTATTCTCATGCATCCATATTCTTTATTACTGTAAAGTTTCACATAAATCCATACAGTAGTTCTTTGTTCAAAAGAGTTACAAATATTATCGATCCTCACAAACTTTCACGTTTATAATATTAGTAGGGTAGGATTATAACGAAAAGAAAGGGCATCGCCTAGTATTTATGTAGCGGAAATCTGGTGGCCCTTACTAAACGTAAAAAGTCAAGGTTCTGTATCGTATACGACTTCATACCCACCCCAACCAAGTCTCAAATGAAAGTTAGAAGAAAAGTTGATTTAAATTGGGGAATTGGGGAATTCAAGCAATAGCCGAATAAACAGCTCACAACTTGTGTGCATTTGCGCATTTTGTTAAGACAACCTAATGCTGGACGTATGACATGCAGTAGAAGTAGTAAAATGAATATATACCTATTATAGGTATAAGAAAAAAGTTGGTTGGTCAAAGTTCGACAGTGAGTGGATACCAAGCAAAAGTTCAAGATTAATTGCTGGTCTGGTTCTGGGTTGATAATAAGTGCTGAATGACTTTATTAGCATTAATACTTCAAATACATAAACACATGTTATAAACTACACCCAGATACAAAACATTTTGGTAATCTTACAACTTTATATCAAGGTGTTCATTATGTTAGTTAAATAAAAATATTAATTTATTACCACTGTAATTCTTATACACAAGGATCATTAGCAGTGGCAACACCAAACATATCGAGTTATGACACTCGGGAAGTCCCAGGAAAAATTAAACTCGCAACGTAATTAATCAGAAGAAAAGTGGAGAAGTTGGAAATAAAATAAGTAACCAACCACTAGTACAAAACATCAGTAAATTTAACCAAATGAAAATTGCACCGTAAGGTTCTTGTTTAAATTTCCCAGTAGTTATTTAAACAACCTGGATTGGACAAATTCCGTAGCCCTTGTAGAACTTTTATTGAAAACTTAGCGCAGCTCTCAAAGAGAACGAACTTTTTAAATGGATTTAGTAGCGCTTCACATACGCTCTGTATTTCGTTTAAATAGTTCAAATAGAAAACTTTCATTTCTAAGTAATACGGGAATTAAAGGTAAGCAGTTTCAACTCGCGTGGTTTATGATAAAACAAAATGTACTCAAAATGAAACTAATTATAAACCGTACAAATTTGTGGCAACAATTTTATTCAAGATCATGTAGCACAATCTATTATTATTTACAGATATTATTATATAACTAGCATATTTATATTTAAACCAATTATTAATGAATTGTAATGATATAATAAATGCGAAATTTTATGAAGATGTATGGATATTTGTTACTACATCTCGTAAAAACTGCTGAAACGATTTATATGAAACTTTACAGTATGGCTTGATTATCAGAATGCGATATAGAATACGTTTTACCACAATACCCAAAATACACACGGGCAGAGCCGAGGGCAAAAATAGTAGATAATAAATGACTATTGTTATCAAGTTGCAAGTATTTAGCATCCATTCTCTTTTTACAATCGTTTACGTCGCTATCCTCTTACTTTATTGTATAATTGTTTGTTTTAAACACGTCACTTAGCGTAGAGAAATATCAATCCGATACATTTGTTACATTTGTAGAATGAAATTTGGCCAAGGAGGCAGGACAAATATTGTTATGATACGATGAACATGAGTACTAAAGGATTTTTTTGTTCATGACATATCATTGGTGAACGTGTACGTATAATGTCAATTCCTTGTTATGATAATAGTAGGAGTAATATTATTGGATAAGCACCTTTTTTGGTATGTCTCATAACTTGGATGAACGGTAAATGACATGAATGACGATAAAATCCAATAAAAACAATAAGATATTACATTTTCTCATTGTGATGTAATATTTGATGTAGTGATTTTCCAATGGTACAAGCCATTCATAAATCACTATTATCCAAATAATATACAACAGCTACAAAAATAAACAAAACTGTCAAGTATCGAACTAAGCTAGGTCAACAGTTTTATGGTGATAGTTCGATAAACTGTCATATCCATAAAAAATTTACGTGCCGTCATAATCTTCTGTCTATAATATGGCAAATCAAAACTAGTCCTGCATTTCCAATGAAGCTTGCGATGTATGCTATATTGTATTTTATTATATTAAATTTATGATTGAAATTCGCATTAAATAATGATACGAGAGTATTGATATTTATGTTTATACCAAGGAGTTTATTAATGTGAGAAATAAACAATATTCTTAAGTATCGTTATTAAATACTAACATAAGATTTGTTTAAGTAGTATGTTGTAAAATCCACTCAGGAGTGGATTATCTGCAAGCCGTGGGTTGATTGCCTGAGGTAGGTACATCGGTATTTCAGGAATTTTCTTAGTATCTTCTTTCGAGTTCGAGTCATTTGAGTTTGACATAACCACTAAGAGGTATCTACGGGGCCGCACAGACAAAAAACGAAAATTAAATTAAAATATAGTAAGAAAAGAATAAATCCTGTCATACCTTTACATTACTTTATTTATTTGTTTTATCAAACTGATCAAAATATAAAAATTATTGGATGAAGAAGTTTAATTTGGTTTTATTATTTTGTTTCTCGGTTTTTTTGGTTTTAATAAATCAACATTTGTTTTTTATATTGTGCAGCAAAATATTAAATAAATATATCGGACATCTTACACACAACGCTATAAAGTCCCATACTAAACAGAGCTTGTGTTATGGGTCCAACTGATATAAATTCATATATACTTTTTTTTGTAAGTACATACGTATTATACATAGAAAACACCCAAACTCCAAAACAAATATTTGCAGATCATACAAACATTTGGTCCGACCCGGGAATCGAAATCGAAGAATAATATCCGAAATGTGTTTAAATATGGCCTACAGATGAATGTAAAAAAAACCCTACCAAATTCATTGTAATCGGTGCAACTGTTTATCTACGTAAGCGTAGTAGACATAGACGAACACTGTTTTTTTTAAGTTTTTTGTAATATTAGTTAGGTAAATAATTTATTACCCTTTACATAATGTATTGTTCAAATATTAACATAAAGGAAACCACACAAAGATCCCACCCACTCTTAANAGCTTGTGTGCATTTGCGCATTTTGTTAAGACAAACTAATGCTGGACGTATGACATGCAGTAGAAGTAGTAAAATGAATATATACCTATTATTTGTATAAGAAAAAAGTTGGTTGGTCAAAGTTCGACAATGAGTGGATACCAAGCAAAAGTTCAAGATTAATTGCTGGTCTGGTTCTGGGTTGATAATAAGTGCTGAATGACTTTATTAGCATTAATACTTCAAAAACATAAGCACATGTTATAAACTACACCCAGATACAAAATACAAAACATTTTGGTAATCTTACAACTTTATATCAAGATGTTCATTATGTTAGTTAAATAAAAATATTAATTTATTGTTTCCACACAACACCATGGGACTAATCCCGCTTACATTACCACCACTGTAATTCTTATATACAAGGATCATTAGCAGTGGCAACACCAAACATATCGAGTTATGACACTCGGGAAGTCCCAGGAAAAATTAAACTCGCAACGTAATTAATCAGAAGAAAACTGGAGAAGTTGGAAATAAAATAAGTAACCAACCACTAATACAAAACATCAGTAAATTAATAACCCAATGAAAATTGCACCGTAAGGTTCTTGTTTAAATTTCCCAGTAGCTATTTAAACAACCTGGATTGGACAAATTCCGTAGCCCTTGTAGAACTTTTATTGAAAACTTAGCGCAGCTCTCAAAGAGAACGAAGTTTTCAAATGGATTTAGTAGCGCTTCACATACGCTCTGTATTTCGATTAAATAGTTCAAATAGAAAACTTTCATTTCTAAGTAATACGGGAATTAAAGGTAAGCAGTTTCAACTCGCGTGGTTTATGATAAAACAAAATGTACTCAAAATGAAACTAATTATAAACAGTACAAATTTGTGGCAACAATTTTATTCAAGATTATGTCGCACAATCTATTATTATTTACAGATATTATTATATAACTAGCATGTTTATATTTAAACCAATTATTAATGAATTGTAATAATATAACAAATGCGAAATTTTATGAAGATGTATGGATATTTGTAACTACATCTCGTAAAAACTGCTGAAACGATTTATATGAAACTTTACAGTATGGCTTGATTATCAGAATGCGATATAGAATACGTTTTACCACAATACCCAAAATACACACGGGCAGAGCCGAAGGCAAAAATAGTAGATAATAAATGACTATTGTTGTCAAGTTGCAAGTATTTAGCATCCATTCTCTTTTTACAATCGTTTACGTCGCTATCCTCTTACTTTATTGTATAATTGTTTGTTTTGATCACGTCACTTAGCGTAGAGAAATATCAATCCGATACATTTGTTACATTTGTAGAATGAAATTTGGCCAAGGAGGCAGGACAAATATTGTTATGATACGATGAACATGAGTACTAAAGGATTTTTTTTGTTCATGACATATCATCATTGGTGAACGTGTACGTATAATGTCAATTCCTTGTTATGATAATAGTAGAAGTAATATTATTGGATAAGCACTTATTTTGGTATGTCTCATAACTTGGATGAACGGTAAATGACATGAATGACGATAAAATCCAATGAAAACAATAAGATATTACATTTTCTCATTGTGATGTAATATTTGATGTAGTGATTTTCCTATGGTACAAGCCATTCATAAATCCCAACTGTTATCGGTTCTTCGGCAAATGTGTGCTGGCCACATTTGCCGAAGAACCGATAACCGTTGGGGTAAACGAGTTCTTGAGTGGAGACCGCGTCTCGGCAAAAGTAGTGTAGGACGTCCACAAGCCAGGTGGAGCGATGATTTGCGCAAGACGGCTGGCAGGAGCTGGATGCGAGAAGCCATAGATCGAACTAAGTGGCGTGAAATTGGAGAGGCCTATGTCCAGCAGTGGACTGCGATAGGCTGATGATTATGATTATTTTGATTATTCATAAATCACTTTTATCCAAATAATATACAACAGCTACAAAAATAAACAAAACTGTCGAGTATCGAACTAAGCTAGGTCAACGGTTTTATTGTGATAGTTCGATAAACTGTCATATCCATAAAAAATTTACGTGCCGTCATAATCATCTGTCTATAATATGGCAAATCAAAACTAGTCCTGCATTTCCAATGAAGCTTGCGATGTATGCTATATTGTATTTTATTACATAAAATTTATGATTGAAATTCGCATTAAATAATGATACGAGAGTATTGATATTTATGTTTATACCAAGGAGTTTATTAATGTGAGAAATAAATAATATTCTTAGGTATCGTTATTAAATACTAACATAAGATTTGTTTAAGTAGTATGTTGTAAAATCCACTCAGGAGTGGATTATCTGCAAGCCGTGAGGTAGGTACATCGGTATTTCAGGCATTTTCTTAGTATCTTCTTTCGAGTTCGAGTCATTTGAGTTTGACATAACCACTAAGAGGTACCTACGGGGGGCACAGACAAAACACGAAAATTAAATTAAAATATAGTAAGAAAAGAATAAATCCTGTCATACCTTTACATTACTTTATTTGTTTGTTTTATCAAACAAATCAAAATATAGAAATTATTGGATGAAGAAGTTTAATTTGGTTTTATTATTTCGTTTCTCGGTTTTTTTGGTTTTAATAAATCAATATTTGTTTTTTATATTGTGCAGTAAAATATTAAATAAATATATCGTACATCTTACACACAACGCTATAAAGTCCCAAACTAAACAGAGCTTGTGTTATGGGTCCAACTGATATAAATTCATATATACTTTTTTTTGTAAGTACATACGTATTATACATAGAAAACACCCAAACTCCGAAACAAATATTTGCAGATCATACAAACATTTGGTCCGACCCGGGAATCGAAATCGAAGAATAATATCCGAAATGTGTTTAAATATGGCCTACAGATGAACGTAAAAAAATATATGGTAATAGTATATTTTCCAGCTGCCGGTATAATGAAAACAAATAAAAATACCCTACCAAATTCATTGTAATCGGTGCAACTGTTTATCTAGTAAGCGTAGAAGACATGACGAACACAGTTTTTTTAAAAGTTTTTTGTAATATTAGTTAGGTAAATAATTTATTACCCTTTACATAATGTATTGTTCAAATATTAACATAAAGGAAACCACACAAAGATCCCACACACTCTTAAACGATAAACGTGCACTTTTGAGATTTATCTTCAAGAATGAAAACGGAGTAAAATGCTAGGTTGAAGTGAGGTGAAATGGAACGCAATCTGTCTGTTTACATCCAGTCGAAATCACTTTACAAAATAAATATTAAACTACTGTTAGAGGTTTTATAATTTTGTAGCCTGATACAGTAATCAACATATTTTACACAGTGAATATACAGTCGTTAAATACTTATACAGTCATCATTATCATCATTTCAGTCCTCTGCCCCAGGTTGGACTTTGATTGCTGCGCTTAGACCATTCTCAATAACTTCTAGGTACACCGCTTCCAGGGAACACGTTTTTTTTTCTACGTGTGGAAACCCCTCAAACCCCTCGGGCCTTCACCCCACCGCGGTTTGCGGCGGGGCGGTGTGTCGGAATCGAACCCACCAATGTGGGCACGCCGCCAGCGTGTGCTGGGCCGAGTCCTCACTGCAGTTCCAGTGGTGGCAGGCGGGACTCAATTCCCTCCGCGCGACCGAGTGCAGGTACTTCCCGAAGCAACCGTGCCCGGAAAGCACCTGCGTCAGCCGGAAGGAAAGGGTCCCGTGCTGCCGCCCTGCCCACTCGAGGATGACGGGCTGGAGCCCCTCCACGGTGGCGAAGCTAGCACGTGGAGCCTCCAGCCTCGAAGACCAACGAGCCATCGTGGCTCGACGGGCGGCTTCACGCCACTCGCGTACCTCTTCGGGCGGAGGGCGCATGCCACTCTCCTCCCGCCACCCGTCGATAAACTTCGGCGAGCACTTCCGCCTCCAAATCCCAGGGGGTGTTCCGGCCAAGGCGCACGCCGCCTCGGTCGACACCGTGCGGTATCCGCGTATGGCTCTGACCGCCAATACCCTCGGAGGTCGCCAGAGGCGCGCCTTATTTTGGGCGGTCAGAGCCGACACCCACACCGGTGCGCCGTACAGCGCCATCGACCGGACGACCCCCGTGAAGAGGCCTCGCGTTGCGACACTGGCTCCACCCAGATTGGGCAAAAGTCGCCCTAGGGCGGAGGCAGTGCCGACCAGCTTGGGACCAAGCTGTCGGAAGTGCTCGTCGAAGAGCCACCTACCGTCGAGGATCAGGCCCAGATACTTTATCTGGGCCCGAACCGGCACGAGGACCGAGTTGACCACAATGGAGGCGCCGTGGGGCGGCCCACGACGGGGCCCATGGAACAGCAGGGCCTCCGTCTTGTCCAGGGCCACCCGCAAGCCCAGCGCCTCGATGCGCCCGACCACCAGAGAGACGCCCCTGGTGGCCAGGCACGCCGCCTCATGGAAGTTCGCCCCCCGGGCTATGACCAACGTGTCATCGGCGTAACAAATTACGCCCAGCCCGAGGGGGAGACGCTCTCTAAGGGCCCAGTCGTACCCCACGTTCCTCAGGAGTGGTCCTAGGACAGACCCCTGCGGAATGCCGCACAACATGGGTCGCCGTCCCAAGGCTTCCAGGGAACACTGCATCAACCTACGTTTTTTTTACGGATATCTGAACTCCCTTTAGTTTGGTTTGGTTTCGCCGGGCTATTCCAGCACTTAACCTCTTGATAAGATATACTTTGCTGTCGTACGTGGGTTTTGTCATCTTCTTACTCCCACCATCCTAAATCATCGCAGAAGCTAAGCAGCCTTTTCAGGTTACTACATGTTTCCGGGAGTAATGTTGATCGGAGGATGGCTGCAAGTTGATCTGCCATACGCTTTGTGGCGTATAAGCATCCTCTGCTCGAAGGGTTGTCTGTTGCACTTTTAGTGAATAAATGCTTTTTTGGGGGACATCGTCCAGCTAGGGTAGTCCCCCAGTTAGGAGAGTCACCGAAAGTGCACTTTTTGTTTGCCTGCATCCTTCGTTATTTTTCCATTCGATTTTATGTTTTTCTTTGGTTTATATATACGAATATATATATACTTTTATGAATTGCATCCCCCCAGATGAATATTTTCAAGAAATTTGTCTAACGCACAATGCGGCTATATCAAGCGCCATACGCTATAGCGTGGAGTAAATTTACACTAAATACTTGTTAAGTACTATTTCTAATGTGGTACAAGTCATAAACTTAGGATACATTTTCGACAATCGCGTAAATAACTAATTTTATATTTTAATGATTGAAAATTATAACTTCAGATTTTAGTTCCAAACAGACTGCTGTGAAATAAATAGTTTTAATAAATAATAAAAATACGACTTTTGCCGGATTACCCGACGGTAAAAAACAAAAAAAAAATAATGTAATGGTAAATAAACTGTCTTTCAGAATTGATTTTAAAATCAGTTATTTCTATTCCTATTTACCTTTGTCGTCTATATCCAAATCATATCTTATAATTATGTAGCTATACTTATACAGTGTTTTAAAAAAGTTTCCTCAACTTTATTTTGACAGGGTCAAAGTAATATGGGCACAACGATATTGCGGCGATAAGACCCGTTATGGAGGATTGGCTCGAGAGGCGTCACGGGACTCTCTCATACCGGCTGACGTAGGTGATCACTGAAAAAGGATGCGTTGGAGATCACCTGTGTCTGGTCCGCAAGAAGCCATAGCCTGAGCGCCACCATTGCGATAGCCAGACCGTAAGCACGGCGCTCCACACGCTGGTAGAATGTCTGGCGTGTGGAGGAGGCAAGGCGTGATCTCATGGCGGCCATCGGGGTGGAAGTTCTCTGGCTCGGTAACATGATTGCGGCCATGTTGCGGAGCGAGAGCGCGTGGAACTACACCGTTTCTTTCTGCAAGCAAGTTATGCTTGCCAAGGAGATGGCGGAGCGGGACCAGAAGAGGTTTAGAACTCTCTCGGTCCGCATGGTCCGGAAACGGCCCAGGGCGCCGGAGATCACAAAATGATGTCCGTCCTCAGTAGGATGTAGCCATCTGTCGCCCTAGCAGAAACAGGTGGGGGTGGCACGCGCTACGCAGCTCTTGCTCCCCGCCTTTTGGGGCAGTAACGTAAACATCGGGGTTTCCGCACAGGAGGGGGCCATCTAGAAACTGTAGGTGACCCGAGGTACGTTGGAGTACCAGGGTTTTCCTTCCTAAGGTGTACCTGGTTCCCTAGCTCCTAGTACCAGAGAAGGCGTGCGGTTTTAGTCAGTTCGTGTCCGAGGTGGTATTCGAGGGGATTTCAGCACGAAAAAAAAAGGGTTAGGGTAATTATTTATTTTTGCTGTTTTCTAAACATATTTACTATTATTTACTGACTTGAACGTATAACCTGATTCTGAATTGAAAGTCACTGCCTACTAGGACACTCGGTGGCGCAGTAGAAGTGTATGCGATTGCTGTTCTCCAGGTCTCGGGTTCGATTCCCGGGTCGGACCAAATGTTTGTATGACCTGCAAATATTTGTTTCAGGGTTTGGGTGTTTTCTATACATAAAATGTATATATTTACAAAAAAAGAAGTATTTATGTATTTATATCAGTTGTTATAATACAAGCTCTGCTTAGTTTGGGACTAGTTAGATGATCGACATATTTATTTATATATATAATAGGCGTAATTATATCTCATGACTTGTACCACTCATATGGTATACTAATTACCGTTAGTTAACAAGGATACACCAAGGCACTCGCCTAGTGACACACTGAGCCCGACCACTAAACCGCTTTTGAACATATTAGAGTATCACTTTACGTCTATATTTATGGTCAAGTTATTCGTTATTAGCAAGGAGAAACTTAGTTTTAATTTTATTGTTGGTTGTTTTTAGTAAGTATCAGCTTATTCATTTAAAAAAATACCGGTTTATTCATCGATGATGATGCAAAATTAACGAATAATAATCGATACTGCCTGGAAAGGTTCCCTAGAAGATATTGCCTTTGCAATAAGGCCGTCACTTGTACTGACTTATTATTAAGTCATATGCTTAGATTTTTGATTATTATTATACTATTTTAATGAAGTACAAATTTATAATGTGAGACACTTTAAACATTGTCCTTTGAAACCAAATAAAAAAAACTTGTATTTTATTCACAAAACTGGATCATCATAAAAAAAGGAACAGTACAGTAAATAATAATTAATTACTAATTTCATTATTTTTGATTAAAATCATTCTCATTCAAAATTACTTGTCCCACATAGGAAAATAACATGTGACCTAATTCTGAATTGAATGTCACTGCCTGCTAGCATAACAGGCTCGTCTATATATTGGTGATTTGGAATACCATCTAAACAAATATACTCCGAAAAATGACAGGTGACAATATGCGAGAGTAATCACTTTTATTTATAAGTTTGAGACTCTGTCTCTACCCAATGGAAAGCTTCAGCAGAATCCAAGATTACCATACTCTTTGCCAATGCAGACTACACTACAATGCAGCATAGGACCGACACTATGGTGGTCATTTACAAATCAGGTAAGTCAGAACATAATTATGTAAATAAATCAACGATTATTGCTGCACATTTTATAAAGAAAAGAAGTGACTAAAGAGTGGACTGATATTAACCAAATATAGCTAAGAACTAACGCAAAGACACTGGCTTTCAAAAGAAAAAGACCGCATCGATATCGGTCCGTTTGAGAACTACGATGCCATAGACAGATATGTAAACACAGAGACATTGACGTCAAATTTATAATACCACTCTTTTTGGTCGGGGGTTAATTAAAACAAAGTCTTTAAGATTTCTTTAGCGTATGTTAACCCAATTGCCAGGGCTATCGTCTTTGAATCGTGTATTTTAAAGGTCAGCTTACTAAAATCGTGCCAACAAATACCTGAATTGAAAGGCTTCTGACGCGCAAACTTAAGTGGGAACCGTTTTCTCAAAAATTGCATTCGTACTTTTCAGAGAAACCGTCAAAAACACAGTGATTATACCCATAATAAATACATGAATGTTTGATAAAAAGGGCTCCAAAATGTGATAATGGAATTATAACAAGTGTATTTGGATATTTTAAACAAAACGCTTTCTTGTTTCAAACCAAGAGAACTTATGGGTAAATACATGTTTGGTTTTTTTTTATAAATACATACATATTATACATATGAAGCACTTAAAACTCTGAAATAAACATTTGCAGAACATACAAATCTTTGGTCCGATTAAAAATCGATCCGGGGAACCCATCAGGTACAGCAGTCATATATGGAACCACTACGCCACCGAGACAGGAAAATTAAGAAAATTAAAGGAAATTGAGAATAAAGCACTGAACAATATCTTATTACATAATTTTTTTATCATACAAATATGTATCTATTCTTTTAAAACATGTTATTTAAACAATATGATTAGCTCACGGTAACCGTGAGCTCTCTTTTCAATTATCTCACAACTATGTTTATGAACTAAAAGAAAACGAATTATCTATTATATAAACATTTGTAACATACCGGTTCGCTGTGAAAACATTATCAGTCATCTTCGATGAAAATGTGATTAAACAATACATTCTAGAATTAAACTCATTCTAGATTTAAACCAACTTGATGGACTACACGGTTAACCTAGTGATTTAAATTGTTGCCATGCCGCTTTCTTCTGCACCAAGTGTTGTGGGTTCAAATCCCACACGTGAAAAACCTTTGTGTTATAAATTNGATCCATAAATTGTTGTTCTGAGGTGTTACTTGCGTCCGTTTCATGTAGGTATGTCTGTAAGGTTCCCCACGACACATGATGTATATTCGAAATGTGGGAGTAGTCTTTAAAAAAAAAGAACTTTAATCCTGACTGGATTATAGTTCTTAAAGGTTACTTTTTAAAAGTGAGTTTAATTCTAGAATGTATTTTAACAAGTGCCGACAGTCAAGAATACAAAACCTTAATACATTACGACCCTCCGCATGCTAAGCCGTCGTCCACTTGCAAACACTGGGGTTATAAACACCTTTGATAATTGTTACGGGTAGTTGAAAATCAAAAAAGTCTTTTATAAGAATTTAGAAAACGCCTAATACTTGGGCTGTGAAGGTCTGATAGTAGTCGCTCCACGTGAAAAATCAAAATTCAGGTGTATTGTTATTGGCTTAAACTTGACTGCCTCGTTGGTCTAGTAGTTAACATAAACGACTGTGATCAATAAAAAAAATTAAATAAATAAATATTTTCGGACATTTTAACACACAACGCCATCTAGTCCCAAACTAAGCAGAGCTTGTTTCTTGTACTAAGAAGGCATCGGTTTAGCCGTTAAACGATAACAGACTGACAGATCGTGTTTATAATGGATATCACTGCTTAAATAAGCTTATCTTCTTCCTTAAAACTCAAAGTATATTTGTGCCAAATTTAATTAAAATTGGTGCAGTGGTTTAGCCGTTAAACAGACAGACAGACAGTCAAAATAATTTTTGAATTCATAATATTCCTATGAATAATATGGATTACAAATCGACATTGAAGTTCGTTTTCTTCTTTTAAGTTAATCGTTATATTCGTTTTCTAGAATGTAATTAAGTTTTTGTCTTTACCAAAGGTCTTAAACACATGTCTGTTCCATGGACATTCTCTAGCTCAGGCCCAACGGTGACTTGGATCAGGGGTAATACGGCATATCCCTTGCGTCGGTGTCAAACGCCACATATATCTCAAGTTCCGTGACGTAATTTATCACTTATACTTGCATTTGTGTGCCAAACAGCATATTCGTATTTCTCAAAGACCTTATTAGAATTAAAAACACTGCTTGGAATGTTTTTTTGTTTTACTTCCTTTTTGAGAATTATTATTTTATCACTCTCAAATACAGGAAAATAAAGTAGTTAAATTTCACGGACAGAGCTTTCAATTTTTATAATTTTCGTAATACCTAGAAAGAGCAGTTCTCACAACGTAAATGAATCTAATGAACGACACCTCAAAGGCTGACATCCGTCTTTAATCAAGGGTAAAGAATTAGACATACAAAAATGAATACATACAGTAAAAAAATACAACCGCCCTGTGCAGTTACATAGATTTATGTAACTGCACAGGGCGCTCATAGCCCAGTTGCACTCGGTGATTAGAAACAATCATCGAGGGTAAGCAACGATGGCGCGGTCAGTACCTGGATGGGTGACCGCTGGTGGCATGTTACCATGAGCGTCTCCGTGATTCGGAGGTCACGTTAAGCAGTCGGTCCCGGTTGTTATCATACGATAACAGTCGTGAAGCTTAGTTGGAGGCCTTCGGGCGGCTTAAAAACATCCAACGGCAAGATTTACGTAGCCACAACGTATTCTTGCCAGTCCCCAACCCGCACTTGGCCAGCGTGGGGACGAATGGCCTTAACCCTCTCCTGAGAGGAGACCCGAGCCCAGCAGTGGGACATTATGGGTTGTTGTTATGTAACTGCACAGGGCGGTTGTATTTTTACACACAGATATAAATAAATTCCGTTTATGGTTTCAATTTAACAACTTTTACCAAATGCCTATGAAAGCATATACGGTAATTACATAAAAAATCTATTACTTTTATCTCTTTGTATGTTTGTCCTGGCTAATCTCTGAAAGGGTTGTTCCATTTTTATTGCTTTCACTTGTAGGTATCCCCCTACTTTTTTTGTATATTAATAGTACTAGTATTTACAATAAATGTGTGTATTAATGATGTGTACATGTATATATGTAAATGATATTTTGAGGGTAGAATAGGTATAAATATTGTAAATAAATATTATTATATAATTTATGTGTTATGTTTAGTATAATTTGATATATGTGTAAAATTCTATAACATACATAAACAAAAGTAGGAGAATCCCTACACACTGGTAGATAGCCTTATGTCATAAGATATAAGTAATGCCACTTTTTTAAAAAAAAATATCAGAGTTTATTACTCTTTTCAAAAGTAGTGAGTTTCTTTGCCAGTATTTTCTCATGAAGCTTTACGTACCTTGAAAATTGGAAGCTATAGATCGACATAAGCGTATAATATTTACCTTGACAATGCATGCTGTGGCGTCAGTTTGTGTCAATCTCTGGTTTTTTCAGTGTACCTTCAAAGACACGTGTAACTGAACGTTCATAAATGCCACTTAGTGTCTTAATTCAATAAATGATTTTGAATTAGAATTTAGATAGTGGTTTTTGTAAAAGTAGAATAACAACTACGGGGAACGCCCTGGGCCTCAGCCAGTACATATTTTTTTTTAATAATAATAATAATAATTTATTCATTCTCAGAAAAATGTTTACAAAATTGTTCTTCATATGTTTAAACAGACTAGACAATAGGGTACATCATTCATTCGGGTACACAATCACTATTAAAATAATAGTTTTACAACGCATTAATATAAAGTTTATCTTAGTTAAACAATATGTACTACAGATATTCAGTCTTAATTTCCCAAAATTATTGAAAACTAATAATTGGAGGGAAGTTATAAGAAATAGAATATACAGTGTAACTTCAGGATCATATTGAGTAACCTTTACAAATAAGGTTACAGTACCCCATTGTAGGGCCAAAAAAATTACGAACAGCATCCACTACCGAACTAGGTATGACCTGTATTTCAGCATGTGGCGCCACTCCCCTTAGAATTTATTTCAAGACTAGCCTATTAATTAAGTTTAGGGCAAATAATATTCTAAAACAAGATTTTACAAGGTAAATTTGTGTAAGTGATCCTCTGTTTGTGGTTTGTGAAAATGTACGTGTCTGAGTGTGAGAGGACGTGTTGAAATCTTTAAAATTTTGACTGGATATTTAATTATGGTTACCAAACAAAGTAAAAAATACAACGTAAATCCATCATCGCAAAACTGTCAGGAGACTCTCCGTTTCACAATAATCCAGGCCTTGCAGCCAAGATGTAACCCTTCTTTTACATTTATTTCTATTTAAGCTATATATCGAAATTACTTTATTTACTCTGTTAAAGATGAATGGACCTAGAAAACAGTAGAATCTCCCAATGAATGATGTGCGAAAAGATCCTCTCGCCTCACAGACTCTGCCTCTGCGACGGTTTATGCCCTTATGAGGATCATAAGGGAGCTCATCATATTGTTTCATAATAATATTGACTAAAAATAATTGCCTAACCGTAAGAACTTCACATTCTTCATACAGTTGTTTTGTTGGGAATAAAATAGATCGAAAAGTGCTGATTTTAAGAATGGTTCTTAGTGCAATTTCTAAACTTTTGATGATACTAGCTGGGGCTCCACCCCGAGATATTATGCAGTATGAAATTACAGACTGACACAGGGCTAAGTATGATTGCTTGATGAGTTTAGGTGTAGCGACGTTTCTAAGGTTCCTAAATACGTAAATGAGTTTACGGATCCTACCACTCAGTAACTCCACGTGCTTTGTAAATTTTAAATGACTATCCAAAGTTACGCCTAGATATTTAATGTGGTCAGTTCGATCTAAATAACGGCATGTACACCTATTTAACTCAGAAAGCTTGCAGTTATGAGCAACCAAATTGAAGTTATTCGTAAACCCTTGACTGTTCCGAATCGAGAAAGTCATATATTTAGTTTTTTTATTATTCAATGTTAAAACATTATTGTTCAACCATTGAGGAACACTATTAAAGTAGTTTGGGCAGTCACAAATACTTGTTGCCAAGAATTAGCAGAAAATAAGATCACGGTATCGTCAGCATAGGATATCAATTTTCCACTTGGAGGGTTTATCCAAGTCAACTCATTCACATATATAAGGAACAAAGTTGGTCCCAGTACGCTTCCTTGGGGGACGCCGTGAGTTATGAGCAAATCATCGCTTACGTATCCTCCGATACCAGTAGTTTGACAACGTCCAGAGAGGTAACTCTCAAACAAGCTTAGTTGAGTGCTTCTGATTCCTATTGCCTTGAGTTTGCGTAGCAGTAGTGGGACAGAAACCGTGTCAAACGCCTTTGCGAGGTCCAAAAAGATAGCAATACATTTATTACCATCATCTAGATTAGTAGCTATGAAGTCAGTAACAGCGTGTACGGCATCTGCCGTAGATCTAGCTTTCCGAAAGCCGAATTGACTGTCAGACAAGATGTTATTATTTTCTAAATAATTAGTCAATCTCGAATTTATTGACCTTTCAAGAACTTTAGGAATAGAAGGTAATAATGAGATGGGCCTATAGTTTGAGACATGGCTTCTATCACCACATTTATGAATTGGCACAACAACGGATTTCTTTAGATTGTCCGGGAAGACTCCAACATGAAAGCACAAATTAAATAGATAGGTCAACGGAGGAACGAGTATATGCCTAAAATCCTTCAAAAAAAAATATAAATAAGAATAATATGTTTAGTATTACCAAGTAGCAACCTACAGAGTACTTCCCTGTGAACTGAGAATCTTAAAATTTGGCATTAGCAAGTCTTGTAGCACAGTTATAGGAGATATTGCGAAGAGCATAAATTTTTAGTAGCATCATGTGATAAAAATTTTTTTAATACATAATTAGTGAGGAAGGGGGTATCCCCCTTTCCTCATGAACGTCATTTAAAAAAAATACCATCATTTTTACTTATATACAGACAGGTTTGAACAGAACCGTTTTTTTCTAAGATACTAGTGACCTATCCTAAGTCCCGTAAATATCTGGCCAGCCGTTACAGATACTAGCAGGAACAAACAGATAGGCAGCAATTTTTTTTGAATATTTTTTTTATGTAAGTACCCTATATACTTCCCCATGCATTTAGTAAAAAGCTATTAATTTGAAATAGCAAACAGACACTTCAATTTAAATTATTTGTAAATGGTATTTTTATAATCTTTTTCTTGCTTACCTTGTTCGATTATAAACGGAACAAACTTCGCTGATTTTATAAGAAATGGTGTCTCATTATGACGAAGTCTAGATTCTAGTTCAATACACTCAGTTCGCATTCTGTACCAGACAGCTAATCAATCACATTTGAAATTCTAATAGCTTTAAATAAAAGACTATTTTATATACATCTATTCATTTGTTATATTGTTTTGTCACAACTCGTTATTTTTCAATGAGTCAGTGGGATTGCGGCTATCCTACAAAATCTCCTCCTGATTTTTGGAGATTTAAAGGTCGGTGAACTCGCTACACATAGTAGAGTGTGCCTGTACTCTTTCTTTCCTTTTTCTCTTTTCTATGTCTTGTATTAGAAAAGAGACAAATTCAAAATAGCTTTGGAATTAGCTAATGTGTACGTATACACTATCTGTTAAAATGGCTACGAGCCTAGTCTAAACTCCAGCTCTCACTAAAGAAATTTTCAGAAACTTTTTAGTTTTAAAATTGTAGCTACTTTTGTGGGAGAAATAAAGTTTAGTACATTATAAATTTCTGCACTGCCCGCTACTAATAGGTTACAAAACTTGTTTCTTAAGAAGTTTATGACAGAAGTACGGCTAGTCATAACTAGCCGTACTTCTCTCATGATATTGATATACACGATATTAATGTTATGGCATTAATAGGTAAACTCGTATTTTTCTTACCAATGGCATCCGTGACAAATGAACAGATGAATGAATCACCTGTCAAAAGACTTTCACCATCTAAGAACACCTACAACTACGGAGACACAAGGCCACAACATATTTTCCTTTGAGGTACTATTCTCTCAAAATAAAAGGATGTCAACGGAATAATTATTTGATGCTGGTTGCCTGTGTCATGTATCTATGAATATCTGACTTTTAAAAGAGTGACCATGAGATACTTTGCCAGTATTCTTCTCATAAGGCCGCACGCATTTTGGAAACTGAAAGTTATAGATCAACACAAGAAGGCAGTATTATGGTGTTTTCACCTAATTTACCTTAATAATGCATTACATGCTGTTACGTTATAATTGGGGTCACCGTCTACTAACTCTTGGATTCTGCTCATGCTTTCTATCAGGCAGAGTAGAGTCACATTGAAAAGCATAAAGGTTAAGATCAACCGTGGGAGAGCTACGCTTCGACATGTATGGGCCGGCTCGACCGGAGTGATACCACAGCCTCACAGAAAACCAGTGTGAAACAGCGCCTGCGCTGTGTTTCACTGAGTGAGTGAGGACAACGGAGGCCCGTAATCCCACCGTTCCCGTCATCACCCTCCTCATCCCCTAAGGCCGGCAACGCACTTGTCACGCCTCTGGTGTTATGGGTGTCCATGGGCGGCGGTAATCGCTTACCATCAGGCGATACGTCTGCTTGTTTGCCCCCTATTCCATAAAAAAATCAGAAGAAAAGCTTTTACAATGAAAAAGAAAAAATAGACTTTTGATTTTAGTTAATTTAGTTAAAATGTTATACAAACGATTACAGAACTCGATCATTTACAAGATAGTTGTATCATGTATCATATCCATTGTGCATCATAAAGATATCTGGGACACGAGCATTGACAATAATCACCTCAAATGAATACAATTACAAATAAATCAAGCATCCAGCACGAAATAAATCAATTAATATGTGATAATTGTTTACATGGGCGGCTTAGAAACTCGTGCGCATTCGTCTGCTACCGGCAGGAGGAATAATATTACAGCGACTAAACATAGTTGATACTTATATCATTAAAAGTTTTAATTATGAAAAAAAAATGTGGTAATTTAGCTTTTCGTTGATGTTAAATCGAATGAAATATTCATAAAGAGAGTTATATGTGACGTAGAGGGCAAACGAGTTAGTAGAGTCTGTTAATTACTATTGTCACCCGTGATTACTGGTAAATTAAGAGACACAATTATAAATATTCCGAAATATTTCGGGATAAATATGTCGAACCCGTATCATATATCTGATGTCATATATTATTCAATAAACAGCACCAAAATAGTAGCTTAACACAGGTTTTGTAAGGTTGTCATATCATTCATGAAGTAGAAGGTAGCAAATTATTCTTCAACTATTACAAAACATCAAAAAAATTTAAATATTAGTAACTATATGCAAAAAAACTAAATTGACTTCAATATCAAAATATGAATTACAAAATAAAAATATAACTTTCAACAACAACGTACAAGAAGACTAAAATCTCAAAGAAAAAAAAAAGCCTGCATTTAATAAACATTTTATAAAATTAAATCAACATTCTAATGATATGTACTATTCCAAAAAGTTGATAAAATATTTTATCAATGATCAAGTCTATTAAATCGTGGTATAAATTTTCGAATGGCCACTGTGGTGCTTGAGCACGCTATTCATATCAGTCTGTTGTCTAGGTCAGCTGCGCGAGCGCGTCTTTCTCTTAATCAATGAGTCGTGACAACGAAAACACATTCGCGATTCTGATGTGGTGAGACTCACGGTTTTGATTAAAGTATTTGTGTGTGAAGTTCTATATTGTGACATAATTTTTAGTGAAGTGTCTCTAAATTTGAGTATTATGACTGTATTTATTTAAGGTTTGTAATATGTTTTTTAAATAACAATACTATCAATATTTAAAAAGGTAAGGGATGCTACAACGTATTTTTTTAAAATTTTATATGTATTAATCAACGAAGTAATTTATTTAGAGTAAGTCTTTTTTCTTATTTTTAATATTTTCTAAATTTTTTGCTATATATAAAAATTAACAATCCATTCACTACCCATAGCATTATATTAATATAAATTCGAAAGTGACTTTGTCTGGCTGTCTATTTCTTACACTTTTAGGGCTGAACCGCTTAACCGATTTTAGCTTATTTTGAGGAAATATATAAAATTGCGAAATTGAGAGCAAAGGCTAGTAAAACAATAATTTAAGTAGAAAATATAGTTTAAAATTACAAGTAAGAAAGTAATTAAGTAAGAAAGAGAAACCATTCAGAATTTCAGATAGGTATTTTATTTGCACAATCACGGACGAAAATACATGGAAACCTATATCTCCTTAATAATTATCAGATTTTCAAATCAAGCCTTAGAGCACAAATAATTTGCTGTCAATGGGCAGTTAAAGATATGGATAATACAACCCTGGTGATGAGGGGAGCCGAAACGTGGACACTTACGGTTCGACTGGTCCATAAGTTCAAAGTCGCTTAGCGTGCTATGGAGAAGGCTATGCTCGGCGTTTCTATAAGGGATCACATCAGAAACGAGGTGACCCGACAAAGAACCACGGTCATTGACATAGCCCTCAGGATAAGCAAAGCTGAAGTGGCAGTGGGCTGGCCACATTTGCCGAAAAACCGATAACCGTTGGGGTAAACGAGTTCTTGAGAGGAGACCGCGTCTTGGCAAACGTAGTGTAGGACGTCCACAGGCTAGTTGGAGTGATGATTTGCGCAAGACGGCTGGCAAGAGCTGGATGCGAGAAGCATTGGATCGAACTTAGTGACGTGCAATTGCAGCAGTGGACTGTGATGGACTGATGACGATGATGATGATGAATCCTGGTTAACTAATTTTTTATATTCTCTAATCCATCCCGATTGATGATTTCCTAATTTTCCTATTTTAAATATCCAAAGTGCCTACTTTCTAATTCCCACTTGTTATTATCCCACTAAATTATGGCAATGACCATTAATATATACTATTTAAGCAGCAGCCCTGAAACTGGGTGGCAACGGATAGCCGCAACATTGCCCATCAACGACCACGACCAAAGTGTCTGACTAAGAAACTTACCCTTTAGGGGATTTAAGTGCGAATGCATGTAGACCTTGAAGCCACACGAGAATATTACTTCATACCTCATGGCTTTTAACAAATTTACCGTGGAGATACAATTTCATGGTACATTAAGTTACACTTGAAGTGCTGTATGACCCGTTACATATATATATTCACAGCTACATTTAACTAATGGCCCAGTATGGACAGTATATGCTGCAATATACTGGGTTCGGAAATAAGAGGATATAAAGAAACCAATATGTTAAGCTGAATTATTTACGTATGAAAATCTCTGAAAGGTCAGCACCGATTTACAACCAATTTAGGCATATACAAATAGCTGCAGATACTGCTTTCTATATTTTGCGTATTTTTTTCTTTCTTATTAATAAATGTGTTACTGTCACAGCTGCTCACAGAAAGCGAAGCTAATTTCTATTATATATAATTCTCGTGTAATATTCTTGCTCACAATGAATGCCGAAACTGGCTGTGTTTTGACGTTTTTTAATGTGTATTTTGCTGGCGTCACTACTATAGGATACTTTACTTCAAACGTAGACCAACAAGAGCTGACCACGATTAAAAAGAGTAATTATAAAACATATCCGTACCATTGCATACTATTTTTTACTAATCACCTTTAAGGAATATGGAAAATGTATACATGTTCCTACCAATTTTTTGGTTTTTCTTTGCCAGGAATTTATATCGCTATTAATGTCATCAAGAGATTTATTTAATCTATTTCCATATATGTCATATCACGTTGGAATGGAAAGTAAATTACACCCGATCTTTCTTTGCTCATTCGAATTTAAAATACGTGTATTATCCAACTGAATCCTGAGATTAATCCTCGTTATATTTATTTCATTCGGTCCAATGGACCGTGGTTTTGATAAAATGAATGGCTTTATAAAATACACATTAGCAGACTTTTCGTTGCTTCCCTCTGAATAAGTGATGTTATACCATAATTCTAACCCTACCATTGCGTTGATATTGGTAAAAAAGTAAGCAAGGAGAGATAAAGTAGATACTTATGACTTTTAACTTCCAGTTGTCTCTTCTTCAATAACCAAATCAGTTTCACTGCTATACTTGGTTCTCTCCTTAGCAATGATTTCTTACTAAATCAGGCTGTTTAGATGGTCTAGACCCTTTTTGTAGATTTCCTCCTCTTTGCAGACATATTGTCCTGCGCAAGGGATGAATAGGGAGATACTCTGTATTCTTCATCCGTCACCACACGAAGTTGGGTGACTATAGAAGACTTTTGTCACTTAACATCAGTTGAGATGTCAGCTTACTTAAGCCTATAAATGGCAGGCTTCCTTGGGAATATAATTTGTGTTGGTGTCTAAAGTGCATTCTCCGATGATATGACGCAAATATGGGTCCGTAACCCTAAATTTATAGACCTACTCCAGTTTTACTCTTGAACCTCATCCAAGATTTTTATCACCATTCATTATAAGGATCAATAATATATATTATTTCTTATATCGCCTCTGAAGACGTCAATATTTAATAGTGTGCTAAAACAATTTGCACGCATACAGAAAATGTTCCATCCCAAATTTAATTAGAAAAAGGAGATGATGTGATAGAAACGAGTGATTTGAATACGATGGAAGTTTCTGTTATGTGAAATGTTGAACATTAGTTTTTATTGCAGAACTGTCAAATGGCGTATAATCCATATCTATAGTTTTTCACCTCACTGATTTTGACCTTGAACTTAAAACCTTGATTATATTCGTGGCCTCAATTCGATGAAGTTTTTGTAATACGAAGGTCTGAAACATATAGCCCGCATAGTTTGAACCATTTTTTGATAGCAAAAAATAAAGATATGAGTCTGTACAGAAGAGATTTTTATATCAAAGCAACCTGTTTCTCTTGAGTATAATTAGTTTCCTTAAATGTCGGTGGTTACTCACCATCAGGGGCTCATCAGCTTGTTTGACTGCTGTGATATAAAAACTTTGTGCAATAACTCGCTTGATTTCTAATCCGACCGATACCTGCTTACACTATCTTTCGCTCGATTGCAAACTGGATTGAAATATATTTGTGTTATACATTTAAAAATTTTCTGTAAGGAGGTACAGGGATATAAAAAAGTATTAAAATTTAGCTTGTTCTCTGGCCAGCCTGACTGGAGTGATACCACGCCCTCACAGAAAACCGATAACAGCGCTTGTGCTGTGTTTCATCGAGTGAGTGAGGATACCGGACGCCCATACCCCAACTCATCCCTACATTCACTTCCCCATCTTCAAAAGGACGGCAACGCACTTGTGACACCTTTGGTGTTGCAGGGGTTCATGGGCGGTGGTAATCGCTTAACATCGGGCGATATGTCTGCTCGTTTGCCCCCTATTTCATAAAAAAATAGCAACTAAGGGCTTTTACTATACACTTGCCAAACTAAATAGTGTCATGTAAACTTGTGACAATTGTCTAAGACCACATTCCCTTTAAAAAAGGTTTTAACCATAATTATCTGTGAATTGATTGTTTATGATGACGAGAAAAACTGTGTCGAGCCTAGCATATATGTTTATTTAAAGTACCATTTTATTTATCGATGGTCCCTATTAATAATGGATCAGGAAAACAATAATTTTTGAGTAGAGTAGTTCAAACCTTGTTTTAACAGAAAAAAACAATCGAAGAATTTTTAATGTTCAAATATTCACTGACTATTTTTTTAAGAAGGTTCTGTAACTTTTTCCGTATAAAAAAACGGAACCCTTATAAGATCACGTTGTTTTCCGACTGTCTGTCCTTCAAGACCATTTTCTCAGGAACGCGTGGAAGTATCTAGCTGAAATTTATTCCAAATATTCAGGTTTATGGTTTCAACTTAATTGTACATCGTATAATATTCCTACAAGTTTATACAGAACCCTCCGTGGCGAGTGTGACTCGACTTTGGCAGGTTTTTTTAACCTTTTACTCAAAAATTGTCTTTTTGCAGATCCGACATTATGAATAGGTACCATCGTTATGTGATGTGAATAATATGCCGTTTTTTATTCTTATTATATTTGTGTCCGTGAATATACTATTTTCGAGGCTCAGAGGTTGCAAGATCATGGAATTATTCCAATGGACAATTTATACAATACACATTTATTTGTTGCAAAAATACGCAATGCAAAATTTTCTTGACTCCGGCTAGACGAAAGTAATAACAAGGCCATTTAAAAGCCTTAAAGAAACCATTATTAAAAAAATATTTCATTGCTTTGAGTGAGTGAAGTTACCGGATTTCGCATCTCCGTCCTATTGATTCTGTGACAAGAGACTCAAACCCCCACCCGCCTGCTTTTCTAGCTCCCTATGCCATGAAAAATGTGAAAAAACTTTTCGCTAGGCTGCAGTGATACACCACTGCAGCCTAGCAGATCAACCTGCTGCGTTAACCAGATTCTCAATGAGTATGGTGGACACCACTCTCAGATTCATCTCATGCTTCAGCTATCCTTAAAAAAATAATGCTCATATACTTCTGTTTCTCATTCTCTGTAAACAGTTTTCCACAGTTAAGTTTTCCAACTTCCATCACTTTCATTCCAAATAAACCGTTGCATGGCATAAAACCAATACAGATGTTTATGAGAATACAACAAAAACCAACAGCTGCAGTATAATGTAGGAAGTAATACATAACTGTTCCGATTCACTTCTGCGCAGGTATGTAACATATTGGAAACAGTCGTAAGACATAAGGAAGGAAACAATAAAAAAATAACTAAAGGTATATAAGCTAATCATTGATAAAAACTCGGTGGCGCAGTGGTAGCGTACGCGACTGCTGTCCATGAGGTCTATGGTTCGAATCCTGGGTCGGACCAAATATTTGTATGATCTGCAAATATTTGTTACGGAGTTTGGGTGTTTTCTATGCATAATATTATGTATTTACAAAAATAAAAGTATTTATCTATTAATATCAGTTATCTAGTACCCATAATACAAGCTCTGCTTAGTTTGGGACTAGATGGCGTTGTGTATTAGAAGTCCGAAATATTTATTTATTTATTTATTGATAAAAACTAATTGAGTAAATTTCTATACATATTTTACATTAACCAAAACTCAAAGTCACTTATTGATTCATAGCAATTTTCACATTGTGTCGCAATATCTTACACAAATAAGATATCACATGCCTGGATAGTAAAAAAGTTAATAATAATAACAACTGATTTTTAGATTGTATTGATTTACAATACAATCTCTTCTCGTTTTGCCTGAAGCTTTCTTCCTTCTTTAGTCTCATATTGATAAACTGACTTAGCATAATGTGTTAAAACCAATACGTACAGGGAATGTACAGTAAGAATATTTAGATTCAAGAAGTGCCTTCTACAAGATTCCTGCAGACCATGGTGCGAATGAACCTTTTTTGTAAAACAAATGCTTTTTTTATTATCATAATCATAGCTGCCACCCCAACATAAAAACTGCCATAATTAAGACCAAGCTCCACCTTCTAAGTACAAGATAAAATTAAGAATTAAAAGAACCTCTTACCCAAACACATAATCGAGTAATCATACGCCAAAAATGCCTTACATCATTTTGTAAAATTCGTAAAAGAGCTGATATTCTTAAACATATTGCACCGACGGTAGCCAAACAGCAAAAATAACCGCAAAGAAACTGGCTTTCAAATGAAATTAGACCGCACCGAATTGAAATCATCGTCGTCAAACTTATAACACCCCCTTTTTGCGTCGGGGTTTGAAAATCCGTCAAATTGTATAGTTTACAGTACAAAGTATACATACGTCAATGAGTATAATGATATCGTCATCGCTACTGGACGAAGACTTTTTTTAGAAAGGAGATTTTACTTGATATACATAAACACTACACACAGTTTTAAAACATAGCCATCTTTTCACCAAAGTTGATTAACAATCATTTTATCTTTACAAACGCAAATATTTTCTTTACAAAACTAGTGGACCCATAAAACCTGAAACTTAATCTTAAAACAAAAATTCATCAAGATTATTTTCCTGTACTATTCCCAATTTCTAGCGACGTGGCCACAATGTTGTTAAGTGTGTTGATTGTAATTAAATAAAACCGGAGTTACAAAAAGAGAACATGGCAAAAGTATTTTTTAGTACTAAATCTGTCGTCTATCTAATACGCCAGAGTACGTCGGCTGGCTAAACCTACCCACGTTCTGATTTCCATGCCCTGATCATTATTCGGTCAAGATACTGGCTCTGAATAGTATAACCATGTTTATATGTGAATTGAGATACAGTTTACTATGCAGGCGACATATAGTAGTATAAGTCTTGTATGCTAATACGTCTATAGCTTGTCCGTTAGCCAAGATGCGAGTGCTTCGAGTCGACTCTCTTTCTATAATCGCTGACGCCTCTTTCTCTTGTATTGTCTAAGGTATTGTTTTGATTTTGCGTTGAGATGATGTTATTTTCATACATTGTTGGTTTTCTAGCCACGTATACGTACATAAAATTTTTGCTTAGTTAGGAGGGCTGGTATGTGCCCTGGCAAAGTTGGCAAAAGCTTCAAAAAACATTTTTTGGATACACGTCCTTTTTTTTAATTAAAAGTAAATACTTGAAGTGTATAATTGGATTTGGCATAAATTTGGTTTGAGATTATTAGAATTATTCAATCACGGGACAGTCTATTGTAAAGGGACTTTAAACGGGGAATTCCCGTATACAGAGCAATATTTTAAGTTTGTGTGTATATGTTTATGTGCCTATATTATATGTTTTCATCAAGTACACATCACATCTACAATCTTAAATAACCCACTGCTGGATATATGCCTCTGTTTAGAAAAAAAGGTTTTAGTTTATATATAGTACAAAAAGCGCTATATAGTACAAAGAGATTACTGCAGTACATATTTATGCTAAGATTGCCTTGTTTTGCTGTACTGTTTTCCAAAAAAATATTCTTTTTTAGTCAGCTCTTCTAAACTCGAGCTGATTAGGTAACAATAAGAGTCATCACCGACGGATGGAGTGTCGGCGAAGTGACTAATTCAGTAAACTTAAATTCAATCTAAAGTTCTTCAGAATAAAACTGTATTTATTAAAACCAAATAAAATGAAGTCAAGGGATGGTTGGTTCTGTTTGATCAAATACAGTTATAGTATGAAGAACTTTAGGTTGAATTTAAATTAATATTAATCTATTACATGACATCGAACACACAATGCCGTCTAGTCACAAACTAAGCAGAGCTTGAAATATGGCTACCAGAAAACTGATATAAATGCATACATTTAAATACATACATATTATACATAGAAAACACCCAAACTCCGAAACAAATATTTTATTTGACCTGGGAATCGAACTAGAAATGAATTAGTTTTTTCGTCGCCTCCTGTCTATCGTTGCTGACCCTAAAGTAAGGTTGTAAAGTACACAACCACTCTTGTACGTCATTTAATATTCGTAAAAGATAATTTAAATTTAATGTATGCTTGACTATTTTTAAAAGACGCCACGATTCTTATCATAGAATCCTAAGATAACATTGTTTTATAATATTAAAACCACTTCGTATTAAAAGAAATGTTCCTAAATGATTTATCCGGAGGCATTCTCTCGACTCGACGTGATCATTTCAATTTACTTTTAATAATTTCATTTTTGTTTAATAAATGTTTGTGAGCAAATTCATAACGATATTATCTTTTAGTAAAGAAAACATTTAATTTAGTTTTATGCAACTTTTTTATGTACAGACATGCCAAAGTGATTCTGACTGATGAAAATCATGAGCAGTATCCAAGAGTGATGGTCTCCATACTCAGTGCGAATGCAGACAATACAGCATGATGACCCACACCATGGCGGCTTAGTGATGCTGATCTGTGTCATTAGCCCTCAGGTGTTACACTCGCCAACGAAATAAATAAAACATAAATGTTATCATTTTAGACTGATTTTTTATGTGTAGTAGTTATTTAGTAGTACCGCCGCGTCCAGGCTGGCCCATTTATGCTGAAATAAGCATGGCTCTCTACCTTTAACTTAAACTTATTAAGGTCTTGGTAAACTATGACACTCATAATAATTCCTTCATTTCACAAATATATTCATAATGAGTAAGTATATAATAGACCTTAATAACTACGTTAGTATATGCAATTTACAGAAATAGTTAATTGTTAGACTGTAATTTGCATCTGCCAATGGACTCAACAGCCGGTTAGTGTTAATACCTATGTTCTGCAGCAGTGAAGCCACTTACTGCAAAACCGATGTTTATGTCATATCCGCAAAGAAAACCGGTGTTAGAAAACTCTATGCTTAGATTTCACTGAGTAAATTATATTACTTGTGGTCCAAATTACTCCATCCTGTATCGAAGCGGAAGATAGTTCAAAAACTGACAACTTTAGTTGCAGACGCCTGTAACAAGTGTTCACGTACCATCATATGAACTATATGCTCTTTTGATCCTGTACCATAATCAGTGTAAAAGTTTTTTTGTTATGGAATTGTGGGCAATCGAGCAGACGTATCGCCTGATGGTAAGCGATTACCGTAACAGCAGAGGCATCACAAGTGCGTTGCCGGCCTTGGGGGATGGGGGGGCGATGAGGGGAAGGGTTGGATTAGGGGCCTCCGGTATCCTCACTCACTCGGAGCAACACAGCGCAGGCGCTGTTTCTCACCGGTTTTCTGTGAGACCGTGGTATCACTCCGGTCGAGCCGGCCCATGCATGCCGAAGCGTGCCTCTCCCACGGTAAAAATAGGTAAACGGTATAGAAGCGAGGCATAGAGCAACACGGGCTCGTAGAACGAGAAGGTAGTAGCCATAAGGTAGCTTTTCCGATACAAAACAGCTGTCTTTTTATGCGGGTGAAAATCTTCGCCCATTTAAGAGTCACATACAAAAACAATCGAATGTCATTACGAACTCACATATTACAGGTAAAACAAAATAATAATAATGTAAACTCATTCTGCGTATAATGCGTAGGCCCATATGGGCTCTATGTACCGAGGTGATCAGTTTAATCATTACTATACCGTACATACATTACAGGTATAATCTACGTGTTTCTTGAACTTTTTGGTTACGTAACCGTATTTTTCGTAACTGATTGTTACCAGTAGATTAGTTTTCGTAACACCGACTGAAGACGGAAATTATATGTAACAGCTTAGAAATTATGAAATGAATCATTTCACAGCAGGTGTAAAAATGAGATAATTAAGTATATTCTTTATTACAATGAAAATAAAAGTTGAAGCTTTCTCTATGTACACACGGTGAACGGAATACCTGGTAATATCTATATGCATGTCTTAGCGCTGAGTATATTGTTACAAGTTCACAAATAAAAAAAAATATACTCGTCACACACGAATTTTTTTTTAATAATAAAACTAACTAATTAATGGGAATGAAGTTCCATCAATCAACGCTAAACCACATGGTCAAAATAAAATATGAGCAATTATTGCAAGAAAATAGTAGCGTCAGCGGAGAAATACTTGCAGGTTAAATAAGGTATCAGGTAATTTTAAAGTTTATAGTCATATTATTATATATTATTGGAGAAATATCGCAATCATTATAATAGGCTTGAGATTGAAAATTTAAAAAAAACAGACGTTTAAAAAAAATCGGAATCAGACAAATCAGGCGTTTACTACGAGGGTTGGCCTGCTGGTCAAAGATTGACAGCCAGTAACTAAAAACACATTTCTTTCTTGTTTATGACCATATGATATCAAGGAATTCGAAAGTTCAAATTTAGAATCAGCGTATTTCCTTAAATAGCTCTATAAAAAAACTAAATTAATTAAAACCTATAAAACTGTATTACATATACGCTTCTTCTTTACCTACATATTAAAAAAAAACTATTTTATGACTTACAAACGACACGATTATAAGCAACAAATATTTTCTTTTATATCTGACTAATAAAAAAAATATTGCCTATGCTCACGCTTTATAATTGGCTAATTCGAATGGGGAATGGATTTTAAATTTAAAACGTACCGTATGAATGTATAAATTCATTTCAGCAGACTTTGGTTTCATTTGCATTCGGTCAATACGAGAAAGTGTTCTACATAAATAAATTACAGATTTTTTGTCTAATTTTTGCATACAATGTTAAATTTTAATATACATACAAAGTAGAGAAATACTTTTATAAGCTGATGAATAATTAATATAGTTTATTTTCTATTTTCTAAGATGTAATAGACATTTTTATATTGCAAAAAAGGGGGAGAGGAACTAGATGACGGTCAGCTTTGAATTCCGTAACGTCCGTTTCTAACCAAGAGTTTGTGGATCGAGCGTTATGATCCGACGCCGAGGCTTGAGGTTGAGTTGAGTTGAGTCAAGGACCATTCATTCTTGGTTATTGAGCATGGTATTATTAAGGGGCTTAACTACCTTCTCAAGAATGGTATCTTGATACGCTTGTACCGATGTTTTCATACCTTTTTCATTTTATGGCTCAATCACTCCTTCATAGACCATCAAACCATCACTGAAGTCAGATAATGTCCACGTTGTACTCTGTTCACCAATAGGGAAGCTTCGCTAGAGCTGACAGCATAAATGCGGTCATTTAGTTTGTTAAAACATTGCTCAATCATAAAAAATCAAATCCGTAAACGAAATTTTCCTGTGACATCGTACTCTATTCATTTTTATATTATTAGTTAAGTAATGACCAGTGCGTCTCTTATAGGCTGCAAGTTCTAAGTCATCTTTTAAAATACGCGACTTAGTTCTAGGTGCTATCTTCATATCCCTAGATAAAATCTTTTGCTCTCGGACAGGATTTCTTCGAATTCTTTCCCTTACTGCTTTGATCTCCTTTTTCGTACGAAGACTACGTGGACGGCCAGATATTATTCTGTCAAAAACATAGGAGGTTTTATTGTACCTATCAATAGTACGGTACACAAACATTTAAATAAGAACAAGCGTTTGGAGGACTTAAAAAAAAATTGGCTCCATACCTACTTTAAATAATACAATCACAGCGATTCGGTTTTCNGTGTGTCGAAATCGAACCGACTAAAACCACACGGTGTGCCACTCTGCGCCTGAGACGGTAAAAATCCGGGAACCGCTTTCTTACGCCATTCGGACCCCTCCCAGCGTTTGCCCGCACTGAAGCGGGCCCCGTCTCTAGATGTTAAATCCTCTCAATTTAGGCGACGTACGGCACACGCGTAACGTCGCCCCCTCGCGTGGATGTAAGGTTACCTGGTTCAACGAAAATACATCAATATTTTAGTAGGAGAAAATATACCAGGAAGGTTGGTTAATGCACTAGTGATAAATGTCTGCTGACTCTCTGCTAGTTTTTAAAACCGTAGAAAGTAAATACTTAGATGCAAAAAATAAGCTTCATTTGCATTAATTAATTCTATTGCTTGTAGCATTCTAAACTATGATCTATCTTGGTGCCAAATTTTATCCAAATCCATCCAGTCACTCTGGTTCGTTTGACCAACAAACACACCTCATCCTCAAACTTACTGGCTTACAAGAAATATTAAACGGTAAATAGCAAATATGTCAGTATATTAAACATGAACACTTCATTACTGCTGTACTAGAATTCCTAACACATGTATGATATTTAGTTTAATACTATCACATTAATAAAGATGGATGACAGGGTGTGATTGAGATAACATCATTCAAAATGTCGGCAGACTTTACCGGGAGGTCCATGTCCAGTCAGCGAATTACTAAAGCCTGTTAATAATGATTGATGAAGAGAACGACGTGTGTGTCTTGGTCAATTACATTTTGATTTTATAGGAGATAGACTAATTACAGGCATGCGGGCACTTTGCGAAATTAAGAATGGGTAAGTAAGAAAAATAAAGAAAAATAGTTGATTACTATAATTTTAATTCCCGAGTAAGTGGAATTCAAATGACAGGCATTCACTGCCGGAGGGAATTTACATTTATGAATAAAATGCTCAAGAGATTAGATAACAACATCTCACAAGCGCCCAAAGTCTGTGTGTTTGATTTCAAACCACGCAAAACTTGTAACGTGGTAACCAGGCTACTGATAAACTTCTCACATATTTCTAAATGTATAACTTTCAAAATAACATCCAGTATACATCCAGACACAACAAATAATTGTATTCGTCATACAATTATTTGTCCTTGATACCAATAGAATCCATGACCGTGCATAGCAGTCAGGATCACCAATAGATTCAGCATTTTTTCATTAAAGTAGGTATCTGCATTGAAAGTTTTTTTATGATATAGGTGGCAAACGAGTAGATGTATCGCCTGATGGTAAGCAATTACCTTCGCCCATAGACACCCGCAACACCAGAGGCGTCACAAGTGCGTTACCGGCCTTTTAAGAAGGAGTACGCTCTTTTCTTGAAGGTTTAAAGGTCGTATTGGTCGTAAAGTAAGGTATGTAAGAAAGACAGAGATGAAAAGGGTTATTATGGGTGGTTTGAAAAGTGTGAACTAAAACTTAGACAGGGTCACAGATCTGTAATTAGAATTAGTTGATGTCAAAAATCTAAATTCTCTAGCCGAGACCTCAAAATTGTAAGAAAACAAACATGGCCCTAACGGTAACCTACAAAACCATATTCATTAATTTTTACTAATATTATCAAAAAGAAATTTACTTTCATGGATTCGATATCAATCAACAACCCCAGCAGTGGGACATTATGGGTTGTTGATTCGGGTCTCCTCTCAGGAGAGGGTTAAGGCCATACGTCCCCACGCTGGCCAAGTGCGGGTTGGGGACTGGCACGAATACGTTGTGGCTCCGTAAATCTTGCCTATGGATATTTTTAAGCCACCCGAAGGCCTCCAACTAAGCTTCACGACTGTTATCATATGATAATAACCGAGACCGACTGCCTAACGTGACCTCCGAATCACGGAGACGCTCATGGTAACATGCCACCGTGGTCACCTATCCAGGTACTGACCGCGCCGTCGTTGCTTGCCCTCGGTGATTGTTTCTGATCACCGAGTGCAACTGGGCTATGAGGGCCTCTATATGAATAATAATCATTGACCCACTGAACCAATCCTTTTTTATGATTTAGAAGACAAAAACTGCCTCGGTGGCGCAGTGGTAGCGTACGCGATTGCTGTCCATGAGGTCTTGGGTTCGAATCCTGGGTCAGACCATATGTTTGTATGATTCACAAATATTTGTTTCGGAGTTTGGATGTTTTCTATGTATAATATGTATGTATTTACAAAAAAAAAGTATTTATGTATTCATATCAGTTGTCTAGTACCGATAGTACAAGCTCTGCTTAGTTTGGGACTAGATGGCGTTGTGTATTAGATGTCTAAAATATTTATATTTATTTATAAAGAGCAGATTGTTCATGGTAGCGTATCTTAGTCATCGGTCGAGGAAATCTTCTGACTTCCCATAGGACAGGCTCTGGTCGTGTTTGCTCTGAGGTCTGAAATCGTGTTGGCTGAGTCTTTCTTAGAGTGAGATGCCTGAGGCCGGTCTACTGAGTCCTATATCTTCATGGACCGTACTCTTTAACCAATGTAGTTTATTCGATATTACGACCATGCGAACTTTATCTATAGCTCTCAAAAGAAATTTTCTCCGTCCTTGCAACCTTTTTCATAGATAGTCGGCTCTCAACGGTCATTGTGGGCAGTAATCTATAGCCTATCCAACATTAAATTCTAAGCAGCAGTTTTTAAGATTAGTTTATCCAACGAAAGAAACGAATCATTTAGCTTTATAATATCATTAGTATAAATTTTAAATTATTCTTATCTCAATAAAATCATCATCATAAAATCATGACCGTTTAAAATAAAGGATATTGTTTACATCCAGCAGTTTCCCCGTTAAACATTATGACTACGCATTAAACAAAACAGAAACGAAAGTTTTTGGAATTTATCATCCATTCATCTTTTAACATTTAATTGGTGAGTTGTTGACATGGGTAGAACCCGACCCGGTATAATCTCTTACAATGTTACTAATTCTAACAAAGGAACGTTTATCCAAACCAAACAGGTTAATTGGTGGATAATAGTTAGGGAGTGTTACCTAAAATTAGGGAATTTTGCTGACCAATGTACGGGGAACTTAATATATTTTGGTTTGAATTAATTGCATTAAACAAGTAAGTTCCTTTCATAAGTAATACTTCTTTGTTGGATGGAGGCACTTTTGCATTACACCTTGGTTAGTGTGCTGAATATTTTACACAATCTATTGGAGTTATTTTACTAAAATAATTTAGATATTTTACGTTGTTGTTGCATACATAGATAATAGTGTACACTAAATATTCTAAATCTCTATTTTAAAAGAGTTAATTATGGAGTGTCTAAACAGTTCTTTACCAAAGGAGTAACATTTAGGAACCGCGTAATAGACTCCACTTGATAGGTAGCGTCACAGTGCCTGAAAAGACCCTAAAAATAATTAAATAATAATAAATATGATCAGACATTTGTTTGACATTGTCTGCCTCTGTGACGTAGTGGAAGCGAATGCGACTGCTGTGCAATGGGTCTCGAGTTGTACTATGGGTACTAGATAATTGATATTAATACTTGTATACTTTTTTTTGTAAATACATACATATTAAACATAGAAAACCCGAAACTCCGAAACAAATATTTGCAGTTTATAAAAACATTTGGTCCAACCCAGGAATTGAACCCGAGACCTCTAGCACAGCAGTCGCATTCGTTACCACTGAGCCACAGAGGCAGTCAAACTGAGCCACAGAGGCAGTCAAAAATATATATGTCATTGTGTGTAAATATAATTAATAAATAAATAAGCTCGCTACTGAAATTCTTATACAAGAACAGAAGAATCACGTATGGAATAGACACTGAAGTAGATCACATAATAGTATACACATGCAAATAAAGAGTATTCTCATGCTTCCGAATCAATAAGGGAGTGGAGCCTCCGGTGAACACCCTCTCCCAGTAAAATGCTACAAAGTTGTGTCATCATAGCGCTCTTGTCACTTGTCAATATGACATATGAAACACAGCGTTCCTATGGTTAACTTTATTAAAGATTTTGGAGACAACACACATGAGAGTATAGTGTAAATAAATATATCCCAGAGATAACAGGTCTTGATAAGCAGAGAGACTCGCGGAGGGACAACGAAGTAATGAGTAGTAATCTCAAATTTCCTCTATAAAAAACATAAAGAGTAGTTTATTATTTTTAAATATACTAGCAACAATTTTGCATGCACAGTTAACCACAATGTATGTTTCCCATGAGACAGAATCTGCTCGATAGTATGAGCACGTAGCTTCTATCTTAGAACGCTGACATAAACCCCAAGGGTGTACTAGAAGCTCAAGGTAGATTTAAGACTCCTTACCCAATTCCACTATTTAAGATAATGTAACTGTTATTGACTTTACTTTGAATTTATCTTTTGTAGTAGAATTTTGTAGAAGATAAATTTATTCTTATTTTTAGACTTTCATAATATAATACAAAAGTAATAACGATGATATAGTGGCAAATGAACAGAATAATATTTTAATGCGGCCGGCAATGAATATCTGTAACTTAAAGGTTTCAAGTGACACTCAATAGTAATAGATACTAGAAAAAATAAGAATACGAGAAAATTAAGATACAAGGAAATTTAGAAAACGAAATAATTGTATAATTTATATTTGCTGCAAAACGTGGTGTAAGATAAAAATGTAAGATAAATCAAGAACAGAGTATCATAAACCATATTTATCACGTGGGTATCCTAAGAGCAGGCTAAGAAAAAAAAACCCTACAAGATAACAGCTCTGGAAAGAAGAGAAACTGAGAAAGCAAAGAAAGATGTTTTTAGCTAGAGGCTTAAATCCAGTAGTGGATTATTATGAAATAATAAATCGGAAGATGATAAATTATGTAATTATGAAATGACAGGTATTTATTATTTAGGTTATTACAAAATGTGCTCTTACAGCCCATTCGCATTCGGTGATTCGGACTAATCACCGAGAACAAGCAACGACGACGCAGCCAGTACCGCGTATATAGGTGTGTATGTAGGTGACCGCTGGTAGCATGTAACTATGAGCGTCTCCATGATTTGGAGGTCACGTTAAGTAATTGGCCCTGATTATTATCATAGGATAAAAGTCGTGAAGCTTGGAGTTCTTTAAGTGACTTGAAAAACATCCAACGGCAAGATTACGTAGGCACAACGTCAGCCAGTCCAGCTTGGCCAGCGTAGGGACGTATGGCCTTAACCCTCTGCAGAGAAGAGACCCGAGTGGGACATTATGGGTTGTTGTTGTTGTTGATGATGATGATGATTACAAAATCAATGTTATATTATGCAAAAGAGATGGACTTCTTCGAAGTACTGTAAATTAAAGTCTTCGGTGGTCTCACGATTCATAACATCAGTCTTCGTAATGAAGTTTCTTATTCAATATGTGGTGCAGACTAATGTCTTAGTTCTTGCTCATTATAAGTATTACAACCGTTATGTTGCAGAATACAGAATAGGACAACATTGCATTGGAGAAAGATGTTCTGTTGGGTTTTATAATATCCATTCTTTTGAATTCTTTATTTTTTTAATCATTTTCCTCTTATTTTTCAATTTATTATAGTTTATTATTAGTAGCTTATCACAATAATTTAAATATAGGCTAGGTGAAATCAACAAAGTGCTAATCGCATAGCCTCATCATCTTGTAGTCCTATTGAAGCGAATTGAATCTCTGAATGTCCAAGTGGTGCCAGATTAAAGGTACAGAACGTTACCCCTATTTATTTCATGAGTATAGAAAAAGAGACTATGAGATAATGTGGAAAACTACGCAGGGGAAAATCACTTCAAAGAGAAAGAAAATTAAAACAAACCCTATACAAATTCATTTGGCCAGGGTGGCATTGGGCCAAAACCTCTTTTCTAATTAGACACCTATGTCCAGCAATAGATTGTTAAAAGTGCTTTGGTGGGACGTGTAAATAGTGCAATCTAAAATAAAGAAAATACGACAAAACGGTTTACAGGGGCCCCTAAATAGAGCAATTCTATTTGTGACCCAGAAACTGTTTTTTTAGTTTAGATGTTCTTTGTGTCCGTCTTGTATGTTTGTGAATTCCCTCACGACACGGTTTATATTCCTAATAAGATAATTATCTTTGAAAAGAAAAAGAGGTATTAAAATATAAACCAGTCTTTCTGCAATACCCTTATATACATTAAAACAAACACACTTACACCACTGCACACATCTATTGCTATACAATCAGATCAAAATCCCTATAAAATTGATTACAACCTTAGCTCTTCACTTTTACAATAACAATCACACTGTGTTTTCTCTAGCGAATCTAGACGGCAAAAACCCATAGAAATTCTAAGCATCACAGTACAGTGGACATGTGGAGTAATTTGCATGCAGTGCCTACACTTCCAGCGGTACTGATGTTCTAAACAACAGATCGATAATAACACAGTTTCTACTCGTAAGAAACAAATAGACGTGTTAGGAGAAATGTTGGTTTTCCAGTCAATGATAAATGTGATGTTTGTGTTAATACAGTTTAATATCGTGTTTTTTGCCTGCCTCGGTTGCGCAGTGGTAGCGTATGCGACTGCTGTGCTTAAAGTCTCGCATTCTATTCACGGATCAGACTAAATGTTTATATGACCTGCAAATATTAGTTTCGCAGTTTAGGTGTTTTATATGTATATATAATATGTACATGTATATTGGCAATTAAATATAAACACATGGGACGCTTCCCTTGGGACTAGATGCCGTTGAGTGTTGATTTTTTTCTGGTGATGTTTTTATGTAAAATAAATAGGTTAAGATCATTGATATATCCAAAATCGTTTAGTATAAAATAACTAAAGTAAACGGGACTGGTTTATTGTGCAGGTTATTGATGCTTCCTATTGATACGAACCTAGTTAAGAGGTGCCTACCTAGGTCTACCTGCTGAACACTTTTTTGGGTGTTTAACAACTTTTTACTTTTCGCTCGTGGACAGGGTCCCGTACCTTCAGACTTTATAGTAGTAAGTTTTTGTATTGATTAATGGTCGCTTACTATCCATTAACCAACCCATTTGATCGTACCCCCGCATAACAAAACAGATATTCAAAGAGATAGATTATCCATAGAGGACCAGGAATTCCTCCAGGAAAGTTTTAAAAGTACAACGAAAGAAAGATAAAGTATGACGGACAAAAATACGAGCAGAGACAATAAATAGAACTGGCATGAAAAGAATAAGATGATAATTGGCTCCAAATTAAAATTGGAGGTGCTAAAAAAATGAAAACAAAATCATTTGATCGTTTAACATCATAAAGAACACAATACTCTTTTTCTTCTTTCGATGATATTGCAACCAGCCAGTTTAGCTGTTTCAGCCAGATCAGCTATATCTGCCAATGTCAAGCATAAAAAGTCCTCAAATCTTAAGTCTTCTAGTCTTTGTCGTGATAAAATTAATGACAGAAAATGCGGATGCGGTGAAATAGGGATCGTCTTTCGAAAAAACAAAAAACGATCTCCAACTCGATAGCATAATAGTTTTGTCAAAATTACTTAATTCGATCAACTGTCAAAAATTCTCATAGATAAGGAACTTTCCCTGTACAAATAACTTTTTAATGAACCCCCACAATAGACTACTCTCACGACAAACAAATAAAAGATTATAAACAATTTACAATGCGTTTAATTTGAAATCACACTGTATATTATAACACTGTATATTTCTCATGACTTGCTTTTGTTTTACAGTTGTGTTTAATTTCTTTTTTATTAAACTTTTTGATTAAAAATTAAATTAAACGGTACAAATATCAAATACTTATAATTATTGTAGGGCACTGTATTGTAGTGTGAGGTAAGTGTAAGTAAGGTTTTATATTGTAGTGTATTGATTAATGTAATTTGGTTATAATTAACAACAACTTATGTTTTCATATAATNGTCCCAGAAATATAGTTTGACTGCCTCGGTGGCGCAGTGGTAGCGTACGCGACTACTGTCCATGAGGTCTCGGGTTCGAATCCTGGGTCGGACCAAATGTTTGTATGATCTGCAAATATTAGTTTCGGAGTTTGGGTGTTTTCTATGTATTATATGTATGTATTTACAAAAAAAAAGTATTTATGTATTAATATCAGTTATCTAGTACCCATATTACAAGCTCTGCTTAGTTTGGTACTAGACGGCGTTGTGTGTAAGATGTCCGAAATATTTAAATATTTATTTATAGTTCTTATTGAATTAATAACTTTAATGCGTGACTCCGCCCGCTTTTATACCGGTACCATGACAAAAAGTAACCTGTCTTTTTCCAAGGTTCAATCTATTTAGGAACAGAAATTCAATCAATTAGTTTCAGCGCTATATCTATAAAAGTGCAACAGACAGCGTTACTTTCGAATTTAAAATATTACAAGAGAGTTGAACATACAACTAGCAACCCGTCCCGGCTTCGTACGGGCTCATTACGGAGAATATAATATAGCCTATGTTCAAATCATCAAATCAACAACCCATAATGTCCCACTGCTGGGCTCGGGTCTCCTCTCAGGAGAGGGTTAAGGCCATACGTCCCCACGCTGGCCAAGTGCGGATTGGGGACTGGCAAGACAACGTTGTGGCTACGTAAATCTTACCGTTGGATGTTTTTAAGCCGCCCGAAGGCCGAATTTTATTCAATTGTTTTTTTTTCATTTTATATTTTATTTCAGTTTCAGATGACGAAATACATTGTCAAACTATTACGACACAATCGAGGCAGTAGTTATATATATTACGTCATCTGACATTTTAATGTATGTGGTTTCTCCATTGAGAGTTCAGTTCTCTTCATTAGTGTCAGAGAGACTAGAACAATAGACTCTCTGACACTAATAAAGAGAACTGAACTCTCTGAATCTTGAAGAAAAAATGTATTAGGCATTCTAAAAATACAAAATTTAGTGTCGTGGCTTATCTTTGACAGATAAACTTTTACTGGGCTTTATTTACATAAATGACGGTTGTTCTGCCTCTCCTATAAAATCTCACACAAACAGTTATTTTTATAGGAATAATAAAACAACAATAAAAAGTTGGGGATTATTTTCTAAAACCAGATATGAAACATATACACTCCTCACATTTACAGTATGAATTAAGTTTAAACAGTTCAGTAACATTGTTTTTTATTCGTTTTTAATTAGTTCAATAAAAATATAACTTTATCGTACACCAAAAGATTTTTAAAAGGAAGGCTTTATTGTTCGGAGGCAATCTCTTACAGGCAACCATGGGATGGAGAGAAAAATCTGGTGTATTAAAGGGTAGATAAAAAGAAAAAAAAAATAGTAGTTTGATAAATAGTCCATTCGATACGGTCGCTTTGATCGCGCCGCCTCCCAACGTGCGGTTTTTTGTCAAAGCAAAATCAAAGGAGCCGATTGCGGCGTACACCCACTAGTAAAATATGATTTGTCAATATACTTTATTAGTGAATGGTTTGTTAACCCTTCTACCGTGTAAACTGAAAATATTTTAATAAAAGCTAGTTAGATTAGGTGTTTTTCTTTTTCACGTAATTTGTCTTTACTACCTAGGCAAGTATCTTAACTTGTATGAATTACTGTATTCGTATTTCATAACAATAACCACAATTGCGTGCGGTTGGACCGATACTTTCTAAACGAATGGACTATATAGTAGTATGACTATTATAAAATACTTTGAATTTAGAACATGCAGTGATGGTGGTTGGGAACTTTGCCAAAATAAGCCTTCATTACTTAGATTGCAGCTCGTTGCAGGTGAATTACTATATAAAATTACTGTATTTCTATAACCCACATCTGTACGATAGACAACTGATTCAACATGCAACGAATGAGCAACGTGGTAGAATTTTAGTGCATGTTAAAATCTTCGTTCTTTTTTGGTTTTGTTAGCACGTCTTTTAATAATGCGAGTGGGAGTTAGCACTATTGGGTAATCGGTAGTTTTTATTTCCATTCGTAAGCTCTTAAATATTTAAAAGGTATTACCATATGTTTTCCTATTTTCATTCCTATTTTTCTTGTGCATGTTGTGTTTGCTTGAAAGTGGTTGTATATTAGCCTGAATTGTAGTACATGTAACTTAAATTAATTAAAAATTTTATAACTGTAAGTAAACCATAAATAAATGAATAGAGTTGAAAGCACATACATTGATTTTTCTGTAGATTTTTACAAGTTGCTGTGTCTTTGCTTTTTATCATCTTATCAGTCTTTCTATCCTCAGGGTTGCAGAGGTTTGATTTTAGTCACTCTGTTCAAAACTGATACTCAGATATATGTGATATGTAGCTAACCGGTGAAATTGGTAGCTGACCTCATCGATTCTTTGGAATAGGAAAGGCTAGGAACATAATGAATATGATGATCTTTCCAGTCATTATTATTAAAGTTCAACGGGTTTACCAGAAGTTCAGATTTTTCACGGAGCAATTGGCATAAGATCTCCGAATCTCTAAGTGTGAGCTAGATTTGAAGGTTGAACTAGTTGTCATTATATATAGACGAATAACTAATACCATAGATGTTCATAAGGATTTCATGAGTAGAGCTGATATTATAATTTTTTTTAAATTCTTAATCTACGGACCTCAGTCACAATTATGACTATGTCGCTCCATCATAGCCACATAAACGAGAAACTAATGAGGTGCTTATTACTTTTTTACGTTCAATCTACTGAATAAATTTAAATGAAACTTTATAATTATATAGCGTATAAACTGCCTCGACGTAAAAGTAGCATATGCGACTGCTGTGCTTGAGGTCCCAGGCTCGATTCCCGGGTTGGACCAAATGTTTCTATGATCTGCACATAGTTATTTCGGAGTTTAGGTATTTTCTATATATAATATGCAAAGATTTACAAAGAAAAGTATATATGTATTTATATCAGTTGTCTAGTACCCATAACACAAACTCTGCTTAGCTTGGTACTAGATGGCGTTGTGTGTTAGATGTATGTAATATTTATTTGTTATGTATTTATACATATATTAGGGAAACACATAGATTTCTTATTATTGCGATAATCGACCTACAAATGTTTAGATCAGTGATTCTAGCGAACCATTAATCTTTGATACTTTTTTTTCGCAAACACTCATTCATGAATACCCATTGATTCTGTACGAAGTAAGCAATTTAATGTATTCCCTGTTCCGTATTTATGGCACAGGGAACACATTACAGGGCTCATATATTACTGGGCTGTTGTGGCCCCGCTAATTTCAACGCAGACATGCTAATACCGCCCAATAGACAATTTATTGAGCATTGTTGTAAAGAGATTTACACTCGGCTATTGTACTTGTATTAATTTATTGTAAATACCATTGAAATAAAGTAATTTCAACTTTATTCACATAACGGTAAAACTGAAAGAGTTAAAGCAAGTAACAGGTAGATATAACGTTTTGAGTTGGAGATTTATCAATTCTTATGCCGTACCGAATTTTATTGATATTTTTATTTATTATTTTTTTGGAATACAAACAATGTATCGTTAAACCGTGGGTGAGCCATGTTTCATCGTAAATGGGTCGACTTGACCGCAATGATACCACGGCCTCACAGAAAACAGGTGTGAAACAGCTCTTACGCTGTGTTTCACCAAGTGAGTGAGGATACCGGAGGCCTATATCCCAACCCCTGTCTCCATCCCCCTTTCCATCCCCCATAAAGCCGACAACGCAATTTTGACGCTTCTGGTATTGCGGGTGTCCATGTGCGGCGGTAATCGCTTACCATCAGGTGATATGTCTACTCGTTTGCCACCTGTCCGGAATATTTATTTATTTATTTTACATACACTCCCAGTACTATAATCCTTCCTTTTGACTATGGCTTTATATAAAAATACTTTAAAGATACTCTTCTCACTAAATGCGGTATCTAGACCAAAAAAACCTCAATATAGTTCTAAGCACATGTGAACTCACAGAAAAGCTTAGGGAAAGTCTACATGGACAGGTTTCGTTTAGAAAGTATACCTTAGTGAAATGGCTAATAACCCAATCGTAATGGTATACAGTATTGCTTTACATGCTTCAATACTTGACGATAATCAGTTCGAAATTAGTTGGCTAGCCATTTGCTATGTAACTTCCCTCATGACTATGATACGCACAATAAAATATATTACAAGAAAAACCAAGAAAAAAAAACCAAAGTGCCTTAAGCAATATTTGGACGCGAAACCGTGTATTATGAGCTTAGCCCACGATATTAAGCAACTACCTTGGTCGTACAGTGGTAGCGTATGCAACTTCTGTAATTGAGGACTTGGGTTCGATGCCCGGGTCGGACCACATTGTTTGTATGATCTGCAAATATTTTCTCGAAGTATGGGTGTTTCCTGTGTATAATATGTATGTATTTACAAAGAAAATTTTACAGTATTTATATCAATTGTTTAATACGCCTTATACATGCTTTGCTTATTTGAAAGTACATAGCGTTAAATGTTAGATGTCCGAAATATTTATTTATTACTATTACCCATGGTTCCTGTTACTTTTGAATTTTGTTACAATTTCATGTGTTTCATTTTTTTACTGTAGTATACCTTTTCTTTTTAAAATAAAAGTAGTTTAGGCTAGTCCTTATAACATCATCATCAAATCACCTGCAAAAGAAAGTCACATCAAAATAAGTTCAGCCGCTGCAGCAGCCTCCTTTGATTAGCTGGAACAAACAAATAAAAAAAAATCCGAGTTTTTTTCATTTTGGTACTAAATTATTCATGCATATTTAAGAAAGTATATAGGTGTACTTACTAATAATAGTAATATGCATTCAGTAAAAAGCTGTGAATTTGAAATTGCAAACAGACACTTTATTTATTTATAACTATAATTTTTGTTACTGTTATGGCATACAGAAAACATTTTGTACGCTTTCCAATTAAATTTATCACTAAAATAAAAAAATAACTATATAAAACTAAACTATATCATAAAGAATAAGCCTGAAAAAAAAGCTTTTTATTTGTATGATGGCAGTGTTTGAAATGGATTTTCAAGCCCCAAAATTTTTAGTTTGATTCGAACATTCTAAATAAAATGAATATGACAAAACAAATATAAAGTTTTCAGGCAGCAAACGATCCAATAAATACGTTTTATCGACCAAATATTTATTTATTCCATCAAACAAAGCTTTCCAATAATAAATTCATTGGAAGCGAATGGTGGACACGCATGGCTTTAAAATACTTTACTGTACAAAACTAGTAATTATACGATACACGATGTTATCAATGTTAGTAACATACTTCAGAATGTCACTATTAAAATTAATGACAAATAACACTAAAAAAACTATTAAAAATTAAGATAACTTTCAATACTTTAAAGGTTTGGTCTACATTTTTTTTATGGAATAGGTTAGGCAAACAAGCTGACGTATCGCCTGATGGTCAGCGATTACCGCCGCCCATGGACACCCGCAACACCAGAGGCGTCACAAGTGCGTTGCCAACCTTAGGTGATGGGAAGGGGGATATGGTGGAAGGTTTGGATTATGGGCCTCCGGTATCCTCACTCACTCGGTGAAACACAGCGCAAGCGCGGTTTCACACCGGTTTTCTGTGAGGCCGTGGTATCACTCCGGTCGAGCCGGCCCATGCATGCCGATTCGTGGCTCTCCCACGGTTTAAATACTACCTTTAAGTTAACTTCAATTATCTAGTTGCACTTATTTAATAATCAAGACCACAAAACCTAACGAGAACATGGCAACAGAACAAAAAACATAAGAAAGTAAATGTGCTTAAAGCATATATTTTACTAAAGTGTGTTGCAATTTCATAAATATTTAATTTGTAATGAATTCCTTTGAGATGATCGTGAACAAATCAGAGTTAAGCATATTAAATCTATAACAAAAACATTTACAATTCTTTATTGCAAATTCAAAGAAATTTAATGAATCATTTGTCGACAACGCAACACATCTTTTCTTTTTTATAATATACCTGGCAAGCCAGCAAACGGCCCACTCTGCAGTGAATGCGGATGGACAAATGCTTTAACTCAGAGGCGCTCATAACCCACATAGCCCAGTTGCACTCGGTGATTAGAAACAATCACCGTGGGTAAGCAACGACGGCGCGGTCAGTACCTGGATGGGTGACCGCTGGTGGCATGTTACTATGAGCGTCTCCGTGATACGGAGGTCATGTCAAGCTGTCAATCCCGGTTGTTTTCATAGGATAACAGTCGTGAAGCTTAGTTGGAGGCCTTCGGGCGGTTTAAGAACATCCAACAGCAAGATTTACGTAGCCACAACTTATTCTTCTCAGCCCCTAACTCGCACTTGGCAAGCTTGGGGACGTATGACCTTAACCCTCTCCTGAGAGGAGACTTGAACCCAGCAGTGGGACATTATGGGTTGTTGATGAAATGATTTAACTCGAGAAATACACTGCCATACTTTAAGTAATCCCATTGTCCCTTTCTCTTCCNCGTATTATGAGCTTAGCCCACGATATTAAGCAACTACTTTGGTCGTACAGTGGTAGCGTATGCAACTTCTGTAATTGAGGTCTTGGGTTCGATGCCCGGGTCGGACCACATTGTTTGTATGATCTGCAAATATTTTCTCGAAGTATGGGTGTTTCCTGTGTATAATATGTATGTATTTACAAAGAAAATTTTACAGTATTTATATCAATTGTTTAATACGCCTTATACATGCTTTGCTTATTTGAAAGTACATAGCGTTATATGTTAGATGTCCGAAATATTTATTTATTACTATTACCCATGGTTCTTGTTACTTTTGAATATTGTTCACAATTTCATTGGTTTCATTTTTTTATTGTAGTATATCTTTTCTTTTCAAAATAAAAGTAGTTTAGGCTAGTCCAGCCGCTGCAGCAGCCTCCTTTGATTAGCTGGAATAAACAAACCAAAAAAATCCTAAAATTTTTCATGTAAGTACTGCATTATTCATGCATATTTAAGAAAGTATATAGGTGTACTTACTAATAATAGTAATATGCATTCAGTAAAAAGCTGTGAATTTGAAATTGCAAACAGACACTTTAATTTTATTTATTTATAACTATAATTTCTGTAACTGTTATGGCATACAAAAAACATCTATATAAAGGTGAATTTTGTACGCTTTCCAATTAAATTTATCACTAAAATAAAAAAATAACCATATAAAACTAAACTATATCATAAAGAAAAAGCCTGAAAAAAAAGCATTTTATTTGTATGATGGCAGTGTTTGAAATGGATTTTAAAGCCCCAGAATTTTTAGTTTGATTCGAACTCACATTCTAAATAAAATGAATATGACAAAACAAATATAAAGTTTTCAGGCAGCAGACGATCCAATAAATACGTTTTATCGACCAAATATTTATTTATTCCATCAAACAAAGCTTTCCAATAATAAATTCATTGGAAGCGAATGGTGGACACGCATGGCTTTAAAATACTTTACTGTACAAAACTAATAATTATACGATACACGATGTTATCAATGTTAGTAACATACTTTCAGAATGTCACTATTAAAATTAATGACAAAAAAAAGACTAAAAAAAACTATTAAAAATTAAGATAACTTTAAATACTTTAAAGGTTTGGTCTACATTTTTTTTATGGAATAGGTTAGGCAAACGAGCAGACGTATCGCCTGATGGTCAGCGATTACCGCCGCCCATGGCCACCCGCAACACCAGTGGCGTCACAAGTGCGTATGCATGCTTCCCATCACCTAAGGTTGGCAACCTTAGGTGATGGGAAGTGGACCACAAAACCTAACGAGAACTTGGCAACAGAACAAAAAACATAAGAAAGTAAATGTTCTTAAAGCACATATTTTACTAAAGTGTGTTGCAATTTCATAAATATTTAATTTGTAATGAATTCCTTTGAGATGATCGTGAACAAATCAGAGTTAAGCATGTTAAATCTATAACAAAAACATTTACAATTCTTTATTGTAAATGTTTTATTATCATTTGTCGACAACGCAACACATCTTTTCTTTTTTATAATATACATGGCAAGCCAGCAAACAGCCCACTCTGCAGTGAATGCGGATGGACAAATGCTTTAACTCAGAGGCGCTCATAGCCCACATAGCCCAGTTGCACTCGGTGATTAGAAACAATCACCGTGGGTAAGCAACGACGGCGCGGTCAGTACCTGGATGGGTGACCGCTGGTGGCATGTTACCATGAGCGTCTCCGTGATTCGGAGGTCATGTCAAGCTGTCAGTCCCGGTTGTTTTCATAGGATAACAGTCGTGAAGCTTAGTTGGAGGCCTTCGGGCGGTTTAAAAACATCCTACAGCAAGATTTACGTAGCCACAACTTATTCTTGTCAGCCCCCAACCCGCACTTGGCAAGCTTGGGGACGTATGACCTTAACCCTCTCCTGAGAGGAGACTCGAACCCAGCAGTGGGACATTATGGGTTGTTGATGAAATGATTTAACTCGAGAAATACACTGCCATACTTTAAGTAATCCCATTGTCCCTTTCTCTTCCTTAGTCTTTTAAGTGTTTAGTATTACTTTTATACCTTACCGTATCTCTACGCATCAAGGGAGTCTATTCTGTCTATTTTCACATTAAAACCGTTTTTAATTGACAAAGAAATCATAACCACATAAAAATAAGTGCTAATTTATACTACAATAATAACAAAGTTACATAAATACATACTAAAAATAAAAAAATGGGAAACAACTCTCTCTGTCTGATACGCTGGCTAAACCACTGCATCCGATTTCAATGAAAATTGTCATAGAGATATTTTAATCTTGAGAAACACAGACTGTATTTCACCGTTATAACCAACCTAAATGCGGTCAGAGCCGCGTGTAAAAGCTAGTATGTAATAAAAGAAAAATGAAACGTTTGCAAAGCTCAAACTAACTTGTTCTACTGTAACAAACTCTGCCGCATTACATGGCAATATAAATCCAGATTATACAACCCAGCTTAGATAGCTCCCGTATTTCTCCTGTCCCAGCAATTTCTAGTTGTTAAACAAATATTCATGATGAAGAATGTTTCTATTGTATTGTTATATAGCATGAACTCAAAGTTTCCGTTAAAACTGGGCAGTTTTAATAAATATATATATTAAATGATGCGTGATGTAAGAATTTCGACTGTTACACCATTGACCTGCCATTATATTGACCACCAGCTTTTACCCATCGGCTCTACCCGCCTATTTGTTGGTTATCGTGGTAAATAAGAGCCTATGTCTTTTCTCATTTCATCTACTATAAACATGTGTAAATTTCATCCGAATCGGTTCAATGTTTTAGCTACAAAACCGTTATAGACAGACATAGTTACTTGCGAATTCATAAAATAGTATGACTTAAATTACTTGTGAATCAATTTTTTAAAAAGAATAGTTTAATGCTACACTAAAATAATTATATTTATGTTTGTTTCTCATTCAAAACACAGCTCCTTCATTAGGAGCGCGTATCGTGTATTTTAGGGTCTGAACATTGTCGTGAGGTACTTAGTGAACTTCTATGAAACGGACACAAAGAAGACTTAGGGCCTAAGAACAAGAATTCGTAGACCACAAGTGTTGTTCCATTAAGGATAGAACCCAAAACATTAGCGGAGTAGGAAGATGTGTAGTGACCGATTCAACGAATACGTCATCCGTGGACTCATGTTTGTTTTAAGCAATTTAGTTTTAAGTGACTAGAAAGGAGGAGAAAACCTCCTCCATTTTGAAGTCGGTGTTTTGTTTCTGTATTGTTGATTATTGTTATTTAATTGTATTTTTTATCTACTAGATATTATATTATAATGATTGCATATTCTCTTGTCTTATTCATTATCTGTATTATCTTATATAAAACCAATAACAGTAAAATTATTATAACATTGAAACGTCAGAGAAGATAAATTTCTTTGGAACTGCTAATTTGAAGTTTACTTTGTAATAAGATGTTGCAAACAAACTTATTGTTTTAAACGTGTGTGTTTTTATTAATTTCAGATAACTTTTGACTTCAATGAATTCTTCCATCAAAATGAAGTGATTCCAAATTCAAAATGGGCAGTGGACTCAGTAGTGCAACTAGTCGCAGATGGCCAGGAAGAAAACACCAAACTCCTCCTCATGCAGAATCTTCGAGGGTTCTGTTTCTCCTATACCTGATTCATAGGACCTGGAATGTGGTTGTAGACCATGTGGATTCCAAAAGTGCCAGGTTAGTTCATATCTTAATAATATTTCAATAAAATGGAATTTAATAGAGGTACGTTTGCCTAAACAACTTCTTACTAAATAAAAAACTCAGGGTCTACATCACAGCGTGAAGCATTTTACAATTTACTGAACTGTTTTAACCTGTTTCTAATTAAGAATTGAAATTAACACCACTACACCAGATTAGAAAAGACTAACGTAATATGAGTATTTTAATTGATAAATTATTCCATTTTCACGCATTAACTACTCAACTAAGGATCATGAAACATTATAATAGCTACAAAAATATATGATTTGACAAAAATATATAATTATTTACTATACCAACAGAATACATAAAACACACTTCTAACAATATTTCATAAAAAATTAACTCGTAGTATGCATGCGCATTACAGGTTCACGTATAATTCACAATTTGAGATAAATCTAACGATAAATTATTAGGAGAAAATAATAAATTTAAAAAAAATATTTGTTTTGTAAAATATATAAAAGTATGCATATCACCAGTCTCGTTACCATCATTTTTTGTTGTTTTTTTTTGTTGACGTGTCGAAAAATCCCTTCGGAGCACCAGCTCCTCGAGGACACAGGAGTAAGAGGTGTTTCCACGAAAAAACACCCCGACTACCGGCCTCTGACGCTCTACTCATGGAGGACCCGGACCGTGTTATTTCAGGTCCTCCCCGAATCGACGCCGTGCCTTACCAGACTCAGCCCCGGGGGAAAATTATTTCGTCCCTCGATCCCAGCGTGGTAGGCTTATTGCACATATATGCAATCATGCCGCTATCCCAACTGCAGTAACCAATCTGCCAACAGAGGTGCCCATCTTCCGGCAGCCTGCGTTCCCGTCAACGGTTTTTATCGCTGACGTTTTCTTCGCTCGAGATCGACCTTCTCCCGATCCCGTTGCGATCTCTTTCTGGAGCATAACAGTTTCGCAGAAAGAGGCTACTGCACCCTAGCATTCCTTACCCGTCATCCTGGCAGCAATAATTAATGGTGGAGACAGGTCTCGTTCAATTTGGTCGACCGTCTTGGTTGACCTGACATTTCGTGTTCAGATGCCAATGCAGGACAATCCTCCAGCATGTGCTGGGTGGAGCCCCGTTCGGCTGCGCAATGGTGGCATTATGACGTCTCTTCACGCCCGATCTTATTCAAATACTCACCGAAGCAACTATGCCCGGTGAGTATATACGTCAGTCGGTAGGTGAGGTGACCTTCCTCCCTTCCTACCCAAGTTTGGAGGTTAGGCAGAACGGTACCGCGTTGGCGCGTATTCTTCGACTATTCCAACCGCACGCGCATCCTGCATCCCGGCGGTTGGTACGAATCTGGTTGTGGGTATCACGCTATCTAGTTTGGTATTCGACGGCTCTATTTCAAATGTATGATTTTTTTATCACTATTATTGCAAACACCTATTAATTAGTAAAAATGTTACGTGATACGCTTATTACTCGTAAAGAAAAAAAAGAACTGGTAGTAGCTAGTAAAGAGATACTTCCTGGCATAACACTATGTACGATAATTGGCCATATACCAATAAAGCCATAGTGTAATATTAATCGATGATGGTCTCCAATTAGTACTGAGGAGAGGCTTGCATTTGCACATAATAATGCATACTTTGTTCAAGTTTACATCAAGATACCTGGTCTCTATGAGTTTACTAACCTGTTTCGATCCTCAATACTTAACTTTTTTATAATATAGTGGGTTAAAAGACCAGTCCCTAGCCAAGTTGGATTCAATAAACTTAATCGTTAATAGAATACAAACCTTCTCATATCTCACTGCCACTCGTATATCTACACCTGTAACTCAAATAAATCTAGTGCTAGGCGGGGTTATAGCTATTTGAATCCCTACTCCTTATAATCAAAGAAAGGAGAAGAGCTACGGTAACCTCACTCACTCCATGAAACAAAAGCTTTAGCACCAATTTTATTACACATTTGCCTATTTGACAAGAAGCTTCAAGTAAAGCCAGTACAATATTCGATTCTCAAATACGATTTTAATAATTTCCAGATGGCGTGGGTCTCACACAGTCCCAAGCTCAGGCGAAGGTCTGCGCCAGCAGTTTGATTCCGTCAGCATTGCTGAGTCCGATCTAGGATCTTGCTATTCTGACTGCAGCTGTAGCTACTGCCGGCTCCGAGTATGCGCTCATGACTGTGTCAGGTGGGTTCTACTTCGTATATCGTATTAAAACAATATATGTTATGTTTTTTAAATAAAATCTAAAGCTTTCCCTTCTTCTTCTTCGTTCCTTGAGTCACAGTAATTATGATGAATTTTTTGGAACACATTAGTTTTATATTGGGTTACTATATCTAGCCTTATCTATATAGTTATGACGGTATAAAGAGAGCTCAAAAGAGTACGTATTCCACAAATAAATGGTGGAATAGATTCAAAGGAACATTTAAAGACATTTATTTTCTCAATGTTATAATAAATAAATAAAAAAATAAAAAAAATAGCCTTTAATTACTCTGACCTTTGCACAATATGTGATATAATATAAGAATATGCTAACTTTACCTAATTATACTATATTAACTTTTTTCCTATTTTCTGTATGTATATAAATTAACATTTACTGTCAGTTACTAGGTCAGACTGTCTTGTGACATAGGCCTCCTCGAGATCCCTCCACAATTGCCTAAATATTGCCTAAATGTTATAATAATCACTTACAAAGATAAATAAGTTTTAAAATAGGTTTTAAAACAAAAATATATAACTTAGTTAGTACTTCTTTCTAGTCTACCAAACATCTCAGATATCTTGTAGAAAGTGAACTGAACCATAAGATACAAAGAAAAGCACACATCATTAGATTTAAAATGAAACAAAAAAAATTTAAATCCAAACATTAATAATCTTCAATAATGATTTTCTTTAATTTCAGGTAAGCAATAAACTTCAGATTGGATTATTTTCATCGGAAAATAGATCATCGTTATAAACAGGTTTAATTCAAATAGAAAACACCTGCTCTATTCTGCAGCCTTATGTCTATTAAGTCGGTCCTGAATTAAATATGTTAAATCATTTTCGTACCATTAGGCTAAAAGACTTCGTAAATTTTCAATATTAATTAGTATATTGATTTTCCTGTTCTGATTGATCTAATAATTGTAATTCAATGAAATTACTCCTTTGACAACATTATTGATTTGAGACCAATTATTTGTATTATGTACATACATAAGTAAATATACTTATGTATTTACTTACGCTTGTGTTAATAAGAGTAAAACGGTATCACATTTAGGAGTATGAAAAGAAGCGTATCTTTGAAAAGATATCTGTTCAAAGCATTTTACAGAACATAAAATGAAGTAAAATATTTTTACGTTTTGTAAGTTTTCGTTTCATAAAAATTCAAGTTCTACCTTTTTTCACAGCTCTATAAGAGTTCACATTAGAGCTATTACATCATATGCCTTTATTCATTTGAGTAAAACATATTTACTCTTTAATCTATACCGCGTATGTTTCGAGTATGTACATTTTATAGGGATGAAAAATGCTTACGTCCTAATTCTGAACGGAATATTTTACACCGTGGGAGAGCCACGCTTCGGCATGCATGGGCCGGCTCGACCGGAGTGATACCACGGCCTCACAGAAAACCGATGTGAAACAGCGCCTGCGCTGTGTTTCACTGAGTGACTGAGGATACCAGAGGCCCATAATCCAACCCTTCTCCTATATCCCCTTGCCATCCCCCAAGGGCGGCAACGCACTTGTGACGCCCCTGGTGTTGCGGGTGTCCATGGGCGGCGGTAATCGTTTACCATCAGGCGTCAAAAAAACTAGTTTCGCTACTCTTTTCGCCCTTCGTGCTAAAATGTGCGTGGCTCAACTACGCTTAGTACATACTTACCAGTACAGCAAAAATGTTAGCTACCTGAAGATCTGTTCCTGCTTAACATGAATTGTTATTTTGTTCTCTATTTATCTATTTTCTGTGGAAAAGAATCAAGCAGTTTCTCTTTAAATAACACAATTTTATTGAAATTCCATTGTTATTTAACAGGAAGTGGCAGTCTTTTTTTCTGTAAAATAGAATAGAGGGTAAACGAGCAGACGTATCGCCTAATGGTAAGCGATTACTCCCGCGACATCAGAGAAATCACAAGTGCGCTGCTGCCCTTGGGAGGATGGGGTATAGACCTCCATTATCCTCACTCACTCGGTGAAACACAGCGCAGGTGCTGTTTCACACCGGTTTTCTGTGAGGACGTGGTATCACCCTGGTCGAGCCGACTCGTGCATGCCGAAGCATGGCTCTTCTATCACCTACAAACAGTAGGTGGCCCGAGATACGTCGGGTCCAGGGAGGGGCTTCCGAGGGTACACCTGAATCTCTGGCTTCTAGTAGCCGAGATGGTGTGCGGTTTTTAGACGGTTCGAGTCCAACATAACCACCACTCGGTGGTACCCCAGGGGATTTCCGCACAAATAAAAAAAAGGGGGAATTCCTCCACCCCTCTGTATGTTGCTTTACTGTCTTGTAACATTAATACTTTATATAGATAAGTCATAACACAATTACTGATCAAAAGTGTAACAACAAGACAGACAAGTGTCTTCTTTGAAAATTGTATTTCAGGTTTTTAAGTAATGCGTTTAAGACGCCCTTTGAAGGCTTCTTACCAAAAATAAAGCCTGTTAGAAACTTACTTTGAAGATTTGACGGTGACATTGACGAAGACACTTATATCAAAAGCTTTTTGAGGTACGAGATTGCTCGGTGTAGGAGCTTTGTTTATAAATTTTTGATGTTTTGCTGTCGGCTCAAAGGAGTTTGGAAGCGTTTTGTTAGGTAACTGTTTTGATTATTTTGTTATGGTTTACTGACTGTGTCTATTTTTATTAACCTTCACTAAAAATAGGGAGTCCTCAATTAGGTTTCTTTGCAGCCTTAGACCCTCCCAACTTTCTTCAATTATTACGGATACCCGTTCCTGTCCGTGAAATAAAAACAAATCTAATGTAGCCCATGGTTTAGCAGCAGCATTTCACAAATTTAATGTATTTACTATACGTCGGTAAAGTTCTAAGTGGTCGTAAGGCAGCAAGATAAGTTTAAAAAACTATAATCTACGTAAAAACTTATGAAAAAATATATAAGTCTATGTCTCCAGGGCCTGGGTTCGGTAGTTTAGGCGCTATGGTTTAATATACAATATACATACTTTTCTTTTACTTTTGCCTTCAAGTTTAAGTTTAAAATGATTACTTTCCAAAAGAGTGTTTCTTTTATAAATTAATGCATTATTCACAAACTGGATTTGTTTTTAAATAATTATCAACTACATTTGTATATGAAATGTCATTTTTGACTTACTCGCTATTAGAACTTTACGGATTTTTACACTCATGTATTTATTGTTATAATATTTGCATTATTAAATTTTAATTTCACCTGTTTATATTTATTTGTAGCAGTATTTTATTTACATAATACATGAAGTCAAACTTATACAATATCCTTGTAGAATGTTTAAAAGTACCTAAGAACTAGATTAACTAAGATGTAAACCCTCACCACACTAAATACTTTTAGTTTTATCTTAGTAATTAATTCTTCTTAATTCTAAGTACTTTCACTTAATTCCTAAATTATATAAAGTAGTTCTACAATGTTCAATTATTTCGTTCCACGCCATCTAGTAGTAAAGGGCAGAAAGTATACAACAACATTCTAAACTGCCTTTCATTTTTGCAGCTTTTCCACTTTAAGCGTCACATGGAACGGCATAATAGTTCTAAGTTAATTACAGAGATGGAGCTAGGTTACATTTTCAACTTTGCTTCATTAATAGTTGCGATACAAATACTTATTTTTTTAGGCACTGAGTTAATATTACATAAACTTAATTCTTACATAGTTATTTTTTTATAAATTAACTAACCACCGTCCACTGTTGAATGAAGTTGTCCTCCAAACATACATCATCCTCATACATCTGCATCCTCAAATTAATTATTATGTTTTATTTAACCAGTTTTCATGTATATTAAACGTTTGAGCTTTCTTTATTTCTTACATTTAAACGTCTTCTTTCATACTCCACAATATTTGCTTCACAAAGAGGCACAAACATTTTTCTTAAAATGAACATGGAGGATGTCTGTCTACAGGAAACTTATTTATCTCAATGTAGTAAAGCAAATCTTGTTAACTTTAAATGCAATTCAAAGGCACGCACATGATTTTCACATTCAAAAAGGGTATAAAACTGTCATTTATTTGATAGTATTGTGCACATACCGGGTATTGCAAATTGTCGACGTTTTCTCAGCTTTTGCCGACAAAATCGTTGTTCAAATTTACTTCACGCTGCTTAGAACTACAACGTTGTAAATATATTGTATTTACCGTGGTGAAAATTTTATTTATTATGTATTTAATTAATGTTATTGAATGTAATGAAAAGGCTAGACTAATTTTTCAAATAAGGCAAATCCTTCTTGAATTTTTCAGCGTAAAAGATATTGTATCTTTAAATTATATAATGTTAGCTTCATGCAAGATATTGATTAAAAAAAGGAACCACTTAGCAATGCATATCTTACCGACCATCATTTCAACCTTACCGTACGAAACCCGATGTATAAACCCCCCGACATTAAACCAACTATGGTTGGTTTGCGGCGGGTAATTGTAGTAATTCTAAGAATTTCGGCTTACGATAATAATAGCTCAGTCAGCTTGATACACTCACGTGTGTAAGCACACGGCAGCCTAATTCTTAACTTAGCTAACGCATCACTGAAGCCTGAGCTATACTAACTACATAAACAACAGTTGATAAAGGTACTTATGTTTGTAAAGATAATAATTTATATTATTTTATAGATAAACAAGCTGACCCTTGCCTCTTACCCTTACTAGCGAACTTCGACCATCATACCTAAGTTTTAGTGTTTATATAGGTACGCCAGAGGTACCTTATAGTCGCAGACTCAGAAAATATAGCCCTTTCGGTTCCCGTATAGTTTTCTTCTATACTTACCTTGTCCTGAAAATAGTTAAGCGCATACATACATTTCGGGGATTCATATTTATTTATTTTATATATTTTAGATTACACTTACCAACAGGAGTTATCATGTTCGTCACAGGTAAAGTCAGATTAAATACCTGGGTGGTAACCGAACTCACTACCTCCGACATAATAGTCTTATACAGTTTTTATACTAAGTTTTTATATAAGATTTCTTCATCAAAAATAGCATAAAGTAAAAAGGAAAGCCAAATATTTTTCCTTACATTAATAAGAATTAATCAACAGCTTCGGTACATAACTTAAATTATTCCATCCATAACATACAATTGTTTAATGAAGCCCAAAGCCCTCCGTTTATCTTTCGATGCGTGACCACCGATGACGTCTTTTTTAAAACAAGGGGGTCAAGGATGGGTGGACGTTTGAATGAACCCTTTATAATCGAAAACGAATCTGGATAAGGGAAATCCAAAATCATGACTTCATAAATAAATAAACGAAATAATGTTTTGATGGGCCTAAAATAGATAAAGAAAGGCATCGTCAATTACATTTCAAAAAAGTTGTTAAACACAGTTCATGTATAACTATTTTCGCTCTCGATTGTTGGCACTTGATGGGACTTGTTGAAATACATTCTAGAATCAAATTACTTATACTTATTCCACTATTTTAACTAAGCTTACATCTGACCGGTTTCGTTTTATGGCGTGTTTAAAGGTTACATTTGAAAAAAAAAGTGAGTTAGATTCTAGAATGTATTTTTAAGAACAACAACAATTTCAGTCCGCAATAACATTAACATTCAAACAACATCAACAACTGTCAGATCGTGCCGGAACATTAATCTTCTAGATATTCTTATTCATTTTATTATATTTTTTGTTACGAATTTTGTTTATTTATAGGTCATGTAAATTAGAGTGCAAGTGGCAGTTTATTGAAAATTCTTGATGACATGTAGATAATAGTTTTATTCATGAGAGTAATGCTATTATCACTGTGTTAAAACTTTGAGTAAAACCACTTAAAGAGGTAAAGTTTCTAACTTTGTTTGCCTGGTTGTAGGGCGTAATCTTGGGAAGTATTGATCTGATTCTGAAAATTCTTTCACTAACAGAAAGAGGCACTATTTAGAAGTGACAAAAGCTATATTATATAATAATAATATAAAATAATAGCATTCGTAAATCAAGTCAACGCCCAACGAAATAAGCACGGGTCGGCTAGTCACTTGTAAGACAGTCTATTGAGTGTAACAAAAATAAGTATTTTTAATGTTTTCTGTTTGGTTTTTCATTTCTAAATATTTTAATTGAATTTTAATATAGGTTATTATATATTAAATATTATATATATTCATGTAAAACAAAAAAGATACTTTAAAAGTATTGTGATTTTATATAATTGTGAGTTGAGTGATTTTTATCGTCACAAATATGTATTTTCAATTCGACTGATTACTTTTTAATTAATGGTTTCGTATATATAGTTATTAGAGGAAGTACGTTCAATTCTGCTCTTATTCAAAACATTCATAAACTTCAAAATGGTTGTCTTGGTGTGTATTTTATGTGTACAATATATATGCAAAAATTATGTTGGTATTCGTCTAAACATTTAAACGCTCAATCTAAGTTTAATTTAATAAATAAATAAATATTTTTGGACATTTTGTCACACAACGCCATCTAGTCCCAAACTAAGCGGAGCTTGTACTATGGGTACTAGACAACTGATATAAATACATTTATACTTTTTTTGTGAATACATACATATTATATATAGAAAACACCCAAACTCCGAAACAAATATTTGCAGATCATACAAACATTCCGACCCAGGAATCGAACCTGAGACCTCTCGCACAGCAGTCGCGTACGCTACCACTGTGCCATCGAGGCAGTATGGCCAAATTTGATGGAGCACTTTATTTTAAAGACTAATCTTGCACTCGGAATACATCATCGGTCGCGGAGGTCAAAAATTTATGAAACGTATACAAAAACACTTTATGGATTAAACAAAGTGTTGGCTCGTGTGAGGATCGATAAAGTTAGATAAATAGCCAGTCATAAAATGTTACTTCTGAAGCAATTTCCTTTATAATTTTAAGAGGTTATTGCTACTAAATACCTTGAACTAAAACTGGTTGGTATAATCGCTTTCTCACACATAAGTGGAACAAAGTGAATGTCAAATAAGAACTTAAATTATTAATAGCTTTTGAGATTTCAAGATCACAGGATGAGAGCTTATGAGCGGCTATGTTTAAAAGCTAACATAATAATAAAGGCTGAGTTTTATAATAGATTCAAATTATTAAAGAAAGTGATTAGTGTAAGCCACTGTAGATTTAGAGATCTTGGGTCAATTCCCGGATTGGACTGCTGTTGGCTTATTCTTACAAAACATTGTTAATAAATTGAAGCAACCTGGAGTAGGAAAGATGACGGTGTTTCCAGTCCCTGCTTCGGACCAGCCGTTGGTCCTGGTTATCTTGAACATCTATGGCAATCGTTATTCTTAAAAACATCACTCTGTATATGCAGTGCTTAGCAAAACATCCGCTGTGAGTCATAAAAATTGCGCAAAGAAACGCTCAAATAATTAATATAATTAAAAAACATATTTGTCAGTGATAGTGACTGTTTTAACATTCAACTAAAATACCTGTAATAAAATTTAAATTTGCTTGTAAGCTTTTCATCTGTGCATAATTCGTATATGGTATATATATTTACCTATTTCATTATCTTCATCATCGTGGCCGAAGGACGTCCAGTGCTGGACATAGGCTCCACAACAGCCTTGTCCTGTATTAACCACATCCAACAGTTTTCCGCGACCTTCACTAGATCCTTTTTCATTTTTGTAACTATCTCTTTACTGTTATCCATGAAACTATTATTAATAAATAACTTTAGGGTCTGTGGAGGAACGGGTGTCATGTACCTCCAAAACAAAGGGTGGATCCTCTGGCCAGGCGAGGTGATCATGCATGGCGGCTACTGCCCAACGTTTGATGGGATGATGTATATATGATAATCGGTGCGAGAACTTCTATTGCGCGATTCAGGATTGGTAGTTTCTTCATTTCCCTCATTACTCCGTAGTTCGTCATATCTTTAGTAGATGACGCTGTAGTGTGTTTCTATTTTTGCGTTGTATATGGAAGTCGCCACAGGTCTAATATTTTTTTTAATAAATCAATCTGGTAATGTGTCTCCACATATACTACTACTACATCTTTGTTTTTAATGCCCAAAACATTCTCTCCAGTCAAGCTTGGGAGATTTAAAAATTTTATAAGGTAGGTGCACCGTGGTGGAAGCAAGTGGTTATAATTTTCTTCAATAAATTCGAAGAACTGATAGAACACACACACACACTAATTACATTTTAATTATGGTTTTCCTGCCATTTCTGCATCAACGTGTCCATTTTATTATAAGTTTAATTTGTTTTTCGGTTGTTGCTTTTTTATGATATAGATGGCAATCGAGCAAACGTTTACCGCCGCCCATGGAAACTCCAGTGACGTCACAAGTGCGTTCCCGGCCTTAATCTGAAAGCTACACACATTTTGACTCCAAGTCATCATGGTCACCATCATCATCATGGTGTATTTATGTTCTAAAAAATCTACTACTGGGCACTTTTTTTTTACTACCGGTAGAGATATGTGGCACAAACGAAAATATCTACTTTACAAATCGCTTTTACAACCGTAGTTGAAATTAACCAATTCACATTCTGTAATCGCTTCCACTTTCAATGCGACCACGGCCTAATGTATTATTTTTTCGCCCCCTGGCGAGAAGACGATTCCTCGTTGGCTCTTTATATGTTGGGTTTCAGTTAACGACATGGATATACAGGAACAAAAAGACAATAACAGTAAGCTATATCTTTAGTGTTATGGGGTTCCTGCACTTCACCATACGGGTAGTAACTTAAATTAGACATATTTGAAAACAATACCTACAAAAATACCTATCTGCGTGTAGACTTAGCACATATTCGTATGATTTTGTTTCTTTGTTTTTTGACAAACAAAGAGTCAAATGGGTTAAAAAGTCACATTAACATACATTTTTGAGTATACCATGAATTTAAACGTCTATATACGATGTTTCGATGTGACATAATGTCTGTGCCTTGGCCTTACACCGTATCTGTATATTTCACAAAGACAAATTGTATTGCTTTCTCCATGAAATCTTCCTCACAACCAGATGATTTTTTTTTAGTTTAGAGCACATGTATGTAAAAGGAAATGTTCAAATATATGTACTTGTCCCCCACTATCTATAATGACAAAAGTTCGTTATCATGATTCATAATCAACTCTCAAGGAGGGTCAAAATCAAGAGGCTGGTGGGTAGAGTAAGGGAAGTCGTTGTAATTTTTAAAAAAACTTATGGCTGCGCAGATGTTAATTATCTGAGGATGGTATTCTGTCTTTTGGAATAACTATCTGGGCCACTTTACTTATTTTGGGGCTGCAAAGCTCAGTGCAAAAAATTGGTTAGCGAATGGATTAAGGGTATCAAAGATCTTAAACTTTTTTTTTATTAACAAGCAATAAAAGCTTTTTATTACAAAATCTTTTTTAAATAAATAAGTTGTTTTTACAGAGGTATGTTTACCATTTTTGTAATATCATAGATCAGCAAATAAATATGGATTGAATTGAACTTTACAAACCTTGAAACCCTCTGTCAGATAAGATTAAGGAGCAGAGCAGTGACGTTAAACACTGGTCAACCTACTGGGAGCAAAGGCTGGTAGGATGTACCTGCCGATTTTACTACTAAAACCAGAGAATATTAGCGGCTTGTTACTAGTTTGTGGTTCTATTTGCATAAGGATTAGAAGCCGTTGTCTACTGTAATAAGCAGGTCGTCAGTAAAATAGTGATAAAACGGTGTGAAATGGATTTGGAGTGGCAGCTATCGAAAGGTTGAAATGTTAAAAACAGACTACATTTGTACCCATTAAATTTGAAAAAGGTACGAACTGATTATCTCGGAGTATAAAATTAAGGAGCTTTCGCGGTCCCGCTTAGATCTTTTAAGCTATTCAACTGGTTTTAATGTTTTCAACAATACAAGGAGTGGTTCTATAGATAGGTAATACATGCATATTATAGTGGAAGAAATTCGACAATTTTAAAGACTTCCGTGCAAATCCGGGCCGGGTCACAAGCATAAAATTATCCTAAAGTTTTATCGCCAATTTATAATCACAAAAAAATGGAGGATTACAATTATAAGACTATACTTACTGTCGAACAGAGACAGTATTGTCAGGAGAAGACTATTTGGCACGCAAAAAATTGAATTGAAAAAGTCAAATTAATGTGAGCGAAGTCACGGTAAGAAGCAAGAGATTATTAAATTCACATTTGCATTCATTACATAAGTTTTAATTAGGTTGTCACAATTTATAAGACATTTATTTTTATAACCAAACTAAAATGAACATAATTTAAAACGAAATACCTATCTACTATTTAATGTTGAATTTGAAACATCAAGGATAGAAAGCGGAAATATCGTATCTAGTAATTAGTCTAAATGTAAACTTAGTACTGTGTAATTAATCAGAAAAAAAGCTTTTTGGACTGGTCCAAGTCCACTGGCTTAGATCAAGTATTTTTTTTTATTAAAATACAGCATTAATCTTTGTAATTGTGGAGGAACGGGAGTCATATCGCTCCAACACAAAGGGAGGATCCTCCGACCGGGCGAGGTGATCATGCATGGCGTGCCAATACTGATAAATACTGCCTATTAATGTTATTATTTGTGGCCTGTCTTGTTAAATTGAATATTTTGAACGCAGAATAAAAATCAACAACAGTTTTATAGTTCAAAAATTCCCGGTTTTTTTCAACATCCAAGACATAACGGTGAATAAAAATCGAGATAAGTAGACAAAAACAAATAGCACAAACGTAGCCAAGAAGCTCATCATTCTTCGTAATCTATGACCATAGACAATAAAAAGAACGACGTTAACGGCCAACAACTTATTTTTCATATTACTTAACTACATACTTCTTGCAACGTGAAAATATTTTTATTTAATTTTAAAACCACTATTGCCTACTATATAATGTTTTTAAAGTTGTTTATAGCACTAGTTTTTACAATGTAATGTAGATTTAAATAAAAAAGTCACGAGATGTCAGTTTAAAGCTATTACATTAAGATTATTATCTTTTAAAATAAAAATCTAGTAGCAGATCTCCTTTTAATGAGAAATATTTAAAATAAATGAAGCTGCTAGCAGAAAAAAAGTCTAAAAGTATTCAAAAGATTCCGTACTTGCATTCGATTTAGAAAACTAATGGGTGTATGGGAATTCTATTAAGAGTGTAATAGTTTTATGATTGCTATCAGTTTAGCCGTTAGGCTCCGTTCATGAACTCAGCGGGAGCGGGGCGGGAGCAGCAGCGGAGCGGACAGCTCAGCGGCGCTTTTAAATGTATAGACTTTTAAGGGAGTGTTCACATTCATCTTTTTAAAACAATATGTTCAACCCTATCAGACGTGATCACCGTGTTTGTTGTTTAAAGTGGAAGCGTATTGGAACCCAATGGCTAAGTAAATACTAACTCACCTTGCGAATTTCGCTGAAATTAATTATGGTTAGGTACAAGATACAGCTAACGGCTGGATTGCATAAAATGCGCTGAAGTACACATTATAGTCTGGACGACTCTGTCACAGCGGATGAACTTAGGCTCGCTGTGACAGGCCGGCGTCTGCTCTCTGGAAAACGTGAAGGTCGGAGCAATATGTTTTGGCTTCAGTGGATAGGGGGCAGCGGTTGTCAACCGACCAACCGCGTCGGCACAAATGGTCGCTGATGGGCGTACCCTTCTAGTTGCAGGGTTTCTGAGGGTGCAAGCTCGCCTCATGCAGGTCCGGCCGCCAAGGTGCTTCCGGTGCCTGTCGATAGGACATGTTGGTATGAAATACATGGCGGAGATCACCGTAGGTGATCCCAGCTTACGCGCTTACATTGGTACACGGCACTGCTGCTGCCACCCCCCTTTGCTGTGTTTGCACAGGAACGGTGTTGCGTAGCGGCGGTGGTTGGGGATATAGCGGTCGTGGCCACGTATTTTACGCCAAACCGAGACATAACTGAGTATGAGCAATGGCTTGCTCAGTTGGCCGTAGTTGTCGACGCCTGTCGCCCTTATCTACTTCTTGTACTCGGGGACTTCAACGCCTGGTTTGAGGCCTGGGGTTCCCGGTACACGAACCCGAGAGGTAGGGCACTGTAGAACTGGGCCATAAGATTCGGTCTAGTTGTTCTGAATCGCGGCTCTATCTATGCACACGTTTGTGACGGCGATGGGTTGTTCAATCGTGGACATTTCGTTCGCCTGCCCCTCGCTGGCGCGCCGTGTTCGGGACTGGCGCGTCGTTGTGGGAAGGAGACAAGTTCGGATCACTGATATGTTCGGTTTGAGGTCTCGCCTCCCGCGGATGGCGTGCCGGCTAGACCGACTCCACCTGAGCGCGTTGGGCGCTCAAGCGTCAACACAAAAGTTTTATTTCACAATATACAAAATCGGGAAGTAACTACCTTGTTGGTCTAGTTGTTAACGTAAGCGACTGCAGATAAAGAGGTCTCGGGTTCGATTCCCGGGTAGGACCGCTGTTGTGTTTTTTTACAAGAAATTCTTAACAGCAACCCGGAGTTCGCGTTTTTAGCAATAATCGAGCTCGCGTCGAATGCATTCCGCTCCGCTCCCCGCTGACTAAGAAAACCATCATAATAATTTGCGAGTCGTATGTTGTGACAAGCAGTCTATATTCCAAGAATACGACTGCTTCGCTCTGTTGAGCACCCCTAGCTTTTTGATGCTTTTTTATTTATAGAAACGCCCTCGCACCACTGAAGTTTGCAGTGTTGTGTCTCAATTGACCCGGTCAAAGGTAGAAAAAATCCAGAATAAGCTATTCAAAAGTTTTTCAGGTTTAAGCTTAAAGCCAATCAATAAAAGTACACTTTGGTTTAAATTCATTAAAACTTAATAAAATGTGTGAAATTTCACTCAATTTAATTTTAAAACACTCGATAATTAATTGAAAACTGCCCATAGTATAAAGCTATACTTCACTCGGGGTATATTTCAAAATGGAACTTAAAGTTTTGAGCAGTAAAAATTACATTCTTTTAAAAGTACGATTGATTTATTTTAGTAAACATTGTTATTGCGCCGTTTTAAAATCGCTTTAAATTGTTTATAAATTTCTTGCTGTCCCTATTTGTTATTTCTAGAGACACTTTTATAATAAAGTTTAAAAGTAATTATAGGTTAACCAGGCCAGGTATTAGTGCAGTTATGGAGGTATGCAGAAATTACATTTTATTGTATTATGGATCAACACCGTATTGATTATTAGGTTTGCTCGTTGAAATTTAGATAGAAATGATGTCTTTCGTCATTAAAATATAACTTAAATTTAAAACTGTTTAAATATTCATACTTTTTTCTAATATGTCTCTTTCGACTTTGTTTGAACCTCGAATCCTTGACCCCAAAGACACCCAAAGACACTATGAAAAGTTTTTTAAACTACCAAAAATTCAAAATAAAAGAGATTTTCCAAATGGAATATTTTTAAAAGATGAATCTGTTCTCAAATTATATTTACAGTAAAGAGGAGGGTATAACTTAGAAAATGTATTCCTAAGACATAGAATTAATGGAGCTTACATTAAAATTATATCAAAAAGAATTCTGAACGTAATTAATCATATTACAAGCACTGTTCGTGTTCCTAGCGATACTAAAACGAGTTAGCCTCCCCGAATAAGACCGTAAACTTGACACTCAAGTTAGTAGCAACGGTGCACGAAGCGCGTGCGCACGGTCGTCGGTGTAGTTTTTGATGAATAAAATGTGTGCGTGAATGGTGAAGTGATTGTGTGTTTATAGTGAATTTTCTTGACTTTTGAGATTTTTTGCTGAGGTAGGTCCTTATTTCATGATTTATTTTTTATTTTAAAAGAAATTTATAATTTATTTATTAAAGATAACATTTAATTAATGGTATAAAATAAAAGAAATGTAATAATAAATAAATATTAACAAAATTATTACTAATGATAACTTTTACAAAGTACATTTTAAGATACTTACGTAACAATATTAAAAAGTTTCATGTTTTTTGAAAAATGAAATAATTATTTCATTTGTGTAAAATTACGTGGTCAGTGATGATTATTATCAGTTAAATAAATTTATTTGGACATTATACTTTTCGTAACAAAATGAATTAATTACTATAATTAATGTATTTTAATTATTATGGACCGTTGTATATTTAACTTTTACGGTCTTTGTTACTTTCTTTTGCGAAATTCTTATTTTGTGGCTTAATTTAAAAAAAAATTACATTATGTAATTTCGCAATAATATTTTAATGATATCGTTACTATTACAAAGCTGAAAGTTATTATTTGTGTTCAAATGTAATAAAATTGGATGAATTATATTGTAAATCAAAATAAATTAACTCTTATTGTATTTATACAAACCTATATATACGAAAATGTTAAGTAGATTTTACCGCTTCATTAATACAAAAAGTTTTGTACCGATTGAGTTCAAACTTATACACGATATACATATCATTTTTAAGATGATTTATATCTATTCTATATATACATATATATGGATATTGAGATGCAACCACAATGAAAGTAGGGTGTAGCTATTTGTATATAACAATATAAGATCTTGTACCTAGATGACGGTACTTCACACGGTATTTTTTTGATAAATTTTCCTGTCTAGATCGATTTATTGCGCCCAAAACTCATCTGCATACTAAACTTCATGTAAATCGTTAAAGCCTTTTCTGAGATTTTAGATTATAAAATATATATACAAGAATTACTTGCTTAAAGTTCTAAGATATATGCTTTAGACGCAAGAGACTGACCATAAACGTAGTCTTAAAATAATAAATCTATGTAATATCATTCACTCATATAACAGTCTTAACAATGCATTACTGTAGAACTTATGACCTTGATTCCTCTGCAACTGCTCGATGGCTTTCCTCACTGATAACGGTACAGCCCAGCAGTGGGCTAATTTCAATTTTAGCGAACAGTAAGTCGCGGTTTGGAGAAAGCCGATATTGCCATTTGCTCGAGTTAAATCTTTAAAGAACTGTAAGTTATATTGAAAAAAAAAAACAATCGATTCGATCATTTGGTGGATAGATAGGATGAATTTAGATTTGTTTTTAGTTTTTATATTGGTAATAAAATTCTCATTATAAACTCTTTCCAGAAAAAGTTTTATTTTACTAAATGTTATTACGAGTAACATTTACTCATACAATTCTCGTGTCGCGGTGTTTGTTAACAAACTCCTCCGAAATGGCTGGACCGATTTTTACAAAATTTTGTGTGCATATCGAGCAGCTCTAAGAATCGGCCAACATCTATTTACCATACCCTAAAATGATAAGGGTGACCCACATCGGCAAAATAACGTTTGCCGGGTCAGCTAGTATTGATGATGTTCTCCTAGCCGATTACGGCCACGGCGGCCAAATACGCAGGGGATATTATAGTGCACAAGTGTGTGCGCAAACACAGGTACGCTCTCTGTTTCCTCTCTCTCATAATTCGATGGAACAGTTAACCGACGCGACCGGAGAGTGATCAGCTAGGAATACTATACATATATCACACATGGTCTAATCTTAAACTAGACAGTAGCTATACTATGGTAACCAGACTGCCGATACAGATAAACAGTCGAACACATGACTTTTGTTTTAACAGTCAAACTTACAAACCGCTAAATCAACAGGACCGTAAGTTTAATCGATAATAATACCAATATTTGGTGAGTTTTGCCTTGTTGATTCAACAATTTGCCATTCGTTATCAACAGTCAACAACTACAATTAAAATAATAATTGTCTTTCTACTGAAGTTAAAATGGAGTAGTTTTCTACAGTTAAATAAAACAATCATTTCATATCACCACAGATTGGAAGCTGGACTTAAATTGCATTACTCAGTAAACTTAAGTATTTAGTGAAATGAGCAACGACCTGGTGGTCAAATATAGAAAGAAACCTCAAGAAAGTTCTGTTGAACCTCAGTTGTCGGAACCGACATCCCAAGACAAAATGACTTGGCGAGGACAAGTGAGAAGACTCGACCCCCACATAACAGGACTAGGAAAGGGAAAAGAAGAAGGTGTAATTAGTGATAAAACTACTTGATAATAATCTTCTGTAAGGCCACTCCTGTTAAATGTCACTCCTATTAAATGACCCCCTATGTGATGAAGTATTTATATATTTATGTTATGGAGAACTTACAGCTAACATTATACAATTGCAATAAAGTAGATAACAGGGAGCTACTTAGAAGTCCTCACTTGTAGCGATATGCTAAAAAGAAAGATGTGGGTAACAGCATCAAAAATATTTTGTTTCTTAATTAACTGCTAAAAATCTCGAGGCTCAAACACTTTTGCACCTCTTAGACATTCACACAGAATGGATCTATAATGTCCTGCTTACAAGGCTCATTAAAAGCCAAATTCACACGCACAATTTAAATATTCTACTGATAATTGGTAGATACCCATTTGTCTCCCATGATAATAGAATATACTTTTAAGATATGTTTACGTACTAAATAATATCTATTTTGACGTATATTTATCATTATTCTAATATTTATTATGTAAGTCAATAGAAAGTCAATTTTATAACTTTGTAACTATAATTATTGTTGCAGAGAAAATGTATGAGTTTCATGAGTATACCGATAATTTACATGGCCGTTAAACTTACCTTAAAGCTAAATTTTAATTGATCATTATATTAAGTGTTACGTTGTACTACTAAATAGCTACCGGTTATACAGCTATGGCTTTTTGCTGATCATTTTCAGTTTAGGCTTGACTATGATTTGGACGAATTAAGAATTTGAAGTGTCTTCACCCTGTTTTTTTGCGTGTGGAAACCCCCACAGGCCGTCACCCGACCGGGGTTTGCATCAGGGCGGTGTGTTGGAACCGAACCGACTAAATCCATACGGTGCCACTCTGCGCCTGAGACGGGAGGGATCCGGGAACTGCTGTTATTAACACATCCGAAAGTGTCTTTACCAGAACTTATCCTACGGGTGTCGTAGGAGACAACTAATGGAGCAAACTAGGCAGTACAATATCACTGAATACTTGAAACTAACCTCTCATCAACATATCTGCACGACGCAGTATAACAGACGAAGCCTCATTTCTAAGAAACGAACCATGGCCAGTAGTGAACTGTTGTTCCCAATTAATATAATTTACTTGGAATAACAAGACACCATTATCACGATTTAGTATTGATTTTCGCCTTTAACTTGTAATAACAATGGTGCGATACATTGAAATGCTTTTCGTGAGAAGTGACAGAAAATATGTAACAAAAAAGATTTCTGAAAGACTACGCATAAAAATAATATGATACTATAAAAAACTTGCAATACAATAACATAATTCTTACAATTTATTTCGAAGATATTATAAAGTTTTTGTAGTTATTTTTATAGAATTTTCGGTTTACATAATCAATAATTGAATAATAGGCTCAAGATGTAACCTCTCGGCAAAAAGTAGTTCCGACATAAATGGATATAAACCAAATCATGACAACCATAAAGTAGCAATGAATTCGCGTTAATATAATGATGTTGATCTTCAATAGACAAAAAAAGTTAGCAAGCTCCTCCGTCTTTGACATATGGCGTCCGCAAAAAAAGAAAATATGTTCGCTATCATTCTGACTACCAATTAATCGATCGTGCCAAAAGCTATAAGCGGCTTGAACGGTTTTTGGCAAAAAAAACTAGTCTTCATTGACTGCGGTAAAGGCTTTTAACACGCAAACCTTAATTGCGGTATTATGCATAACAAAAAAATTGAACACGTTGAATCACTGACAATTTTTTTTGTATTTTTTTTACTAACACCTGCCAGAGTGACAAATACAAAACACGTACAATCTCATACAGATGCCACACCTTCATCCCCTCAGAGGTAAACAGAGGCGTATTAAGTACATATGTTTGAGAACTATAATTTTAAAAAAAACTCATGTTATAACTGCGTCAGACCCTTGGGCATTAGTCAGCCGTGGTTTTGCGTGACCGAAGTGATATCAGCATTTACCACAGCCTTTCTTTTCTTTTTTTAATTCTTTCTTTTTATTAATATGAGTCTGTGATAGAGTCTTTACTCTGCCTGATAGAAAACATGAGAAAAATCCAAGAGTAGTGGCCACCGTAATGTAGACAATGGAACAATTAACATGGTGACCCAGACTATGATGGCCTATGTTCCATATAAATATGGCCAACACCAGACGCCAACACAAGTGTCTTTGGTCGACTCTCCAATATCCTCACAAACACTGTCAGGCCTTGGTATCACTTTGTCGAGTCACCGATTCGTGCCGAAGCGTAGCTCTCCCACGGGTTTTTTTTTGTATTCAGTCAAAATCTGACATGAACCTAGGTTGTGTAAATTATCTGCCTCTCTATTTTATTATTTTTGTCTCATAATTATCATTATGTACTGCTTTTAGTAGTCTACTGTTGGACATAAAAATCTAAAAAGGACTCTTTGGCTTCGGGGCAAGGTTTGATTAAACTTTTCCACTCCTTGTGATGCTGTTGTTCTGCGCAGTTTGGTCTTTAATCTACTACGATGATACCCATGGAGTGTATAGACGTAGTGACACTATATTTTAGATTTATGATAACACGTATAATAAAACAGATTAAAAAAATTGTGACTATCATTACGACTATTTTAGTTTGGCCTTTTTAGTCCAAAGTGGGTAAATACTTTTAAAAGCTCAAAACCGAGCAAAGCCAACGATGATGATTCTCGGAAAAGGCATGAAATTTGATATGTTGGAGGTTTCGGAGGCAATAAATTGATCTAGTTAGGATTCTTTTTACCATGAAAAAAGTACTAATCAAAGTTCGATCACCCTGATACTTTATAATTCGAGAACCTGGTTTATAATTGCTATAATAATTTTTAACCGGAACAGAACCGAAATATAAATTACGATCGATCATTTATTAATCATATAGTAGAAAGCGACATCAATATTTAGGAATAATGGAATATATTATCATAAATTCTATATTAATCTAATTACAGGTTATAAGGCATAGTGGTAATATTACATAATATAGCAATGTTAGATGCGTAGGTGTAAACAAAATTTACATATACCTACTTTTCTAATAAATTTGAATTTAGTTACAACATTTCGGATCATAAATTATATTACGCACTATTCTGTGTTATATGCAGGTAAAAATATAATATCATCATTATAAACAATGTTAGATAGATAGATAGAAAACTCTTTATTTGTACACCGTAATACAGATATAAAAAAGTACAGTAAATGACAAATGTATAATGTACAAAGGGCGGCTTTATTGCCGAAAACAATCTCTTCCAGGCAACCGTAGGACGGATCAAAAAGTATCGGAAAGGCAGTAAGTAGTAGACGGTGCAATGAGTTTTTATAAATTATAATTTTATATAATTTCTAATTTAATAAAATACCAATATCTAATGAATATAATCTATATTTACACATACATACATACACACATATATAAATACACATACCTGTACACATATATATACATATACATACATACTCATATATATATACATGCTAATAACTGTTACTACTCAAATAAACTAATATTGCATTATATATATGCAATATATATATCAGTGACTGACTCGTTTATGACGTATAAAATTCATGAATCATTTTTAAAAACTATTTACTGTTTGCCCTTTCCAAACTTTTGTCGGCAATGCATTCCACAAGCGTACAGCTTCAACTGTAAAGGATTGATCTTAGAATTTGTAGAATGCAAAGGCATCTCCAATTTCAAATCTTCAGATGATCTTAGACATTTGTCATGTGTGTCATTAAGGAACTTGAATTGTTCTTTGAGGTAAAAGGGGGCTTTAGGATTAAACAAGATGTTATAAAGGAAAATGAGGAAAATGTCTATTAATGCAGAAAGGAAGTTTTGATATGTATAGTCCTTTCGCTTAGCTATCGTCGCTTTGATCGCGCCACCATTGCTTCTTGTCAATGCAATCCCGCCACGAAATAAAAATAACCACCTGCAGGGTACACCCACAAGTAAGTATGATTTATCAGCTTACACCGAAGCACTGCAGTGAGTACTTTACCTATAGCTCTGTAGTCTTATAACGTGTAAACTAAAAATCATACCTTGGGCTAGCCCAAGCAAGATGAGATCTTTTTTTTCATATGATTTGTTTTTACTGCCTAGGCAAGCTTTAACTTTTATGAATTAATGTATTCGTATTTCACAACAATAATCAAAATTGCATGCGGATATAGTGACACTATCTAAAGGAATTACTATACCAAGAGGGTCAGTCGGCTATGTTTCGGGTTTAAGTCCTTCAAGTTATTGTCCCGCTTTTTTCCCTCCTCAATCGGCTCCTATGATACTCACAGAATGTATATGGTTGTTTTATGTTTTAATAATTCTTGACAATAAAACGTACTATGGAAATATCCATATTTTCTTTACATTTAAAATATATAATTAGATTTTACTTTTTAATTATACTTTTTTACAGCTTTTGTAGGCGTTACTGCAAATTCTTTGAAATAATTTCATTTGAAGGTCACAACTCTCAATAAAGAAGAAAAAAAGCTGACATTTAATGTTTTAATCTTTGAAGTTTAATAAAAAATATTTCACGTTTGATTGACATTCAGAGATAAAGCCAAGCCCAAGTGTCAATCAGACATATCAGAGGTGTCAAAAAAACGGAAAACAATAGGTGTACATTTGTTACGTCACAATTAACTTTATCCTCTAGCGGATAAAAACGGCTTTTGCCCTCAGGTATCGAAGCACAGAAATACTCTTTTTTTAACATTATTTTTTCACACGTTGCAGGATTTTTTTAAGTACCTACTAATTTTCTTTTTTATTAAGTTTTACTTAATTTTTAGTTCAAAGTGGTGGGTACAAAGTTTTCTCTTTTTAGATGTGATTTTTTATAATTCGTCTTATATATCCGACTGTACGTTTAGTTAAAGCGGACGCCACACCGCTTCCTACAGCGCTAAGTGTTGTTGGTTCAAATTCCACATGGAATAATACTTTGTGTGATCCACAAATTATTGTTTTCAGTCTAGATGTTCTTTATATCCGTTTCAGGTATGTTTTTAAAGTCCCTCGCTACACAGGATGTATATTCCTAATGCGTGAGTTTTCTTTTAAGTAAGAGTAATAAAAAAAATTATGTATATTCCTTTCCTCGCTTTTAACTCAAGTTAGTGAGGCGACCAGAGTCAAAACGTCCCCATAAAAAGTTGAGATATTCTAATAACATAAACACACTCACATTCCTTAGTACCATCAGATGATAGGCCCGCTATTGTGATTTCGACATAAAAACTTTACAAATATATATGTGCTCGAAGATAAGAATGATCATTTAAGATGAATACAATTAATTGATGATCTTGGCACAAGCTGCGATATCATCTAGACAACCTTTACATTCTTAAATAACTTTATTTATATTCCATTCATCCATATTCATTTTTTTTAATTTGGTAAGTGTCAGATATCAGCATCGAAATATCTACTGCGAGCGTGAGCTGACAAGACATCACAAAGCGACTTCAATACAGGTTTTTGTGTTGGGTACTTCGCATATGTCCAAATATTAAAAACTGGTTGAAGCGGTACCTACTTGTGTATACTTGTCTTTCATAGTGGTTTCCTATTTACTAAACCACGGCACATGTAGAAATGTAAGTGATATGCGTAACGTATGCACTTTTTGTGCACGCGCTAGTTTGTCTGTGTGTGCACTGTGTCAGCCAGAAAACAATTCTGTTAGAGCTACTGTATTGATATTCAGAATTGTATTAGTTTGATTGAAGTTGAAATAGAATCATTTATTTAAATAGTTATTTACTTAGATAGTCGCAAGATGCGATCTATCTTAACTGCTGGGCTCGGGTCTCCTCTCAAAAGCGGGTTAAGGCCATACGTCCCCACGCTGGCCAAGTGCGGGTTGGGGACTGACAAGAATACTTTGTGGCTACGTATCTTGCCGTTGGATGTTTGTTAAGCCGCCCGTAGGCCAACTAAGCTTCACGACTGTTATCGTATAATAACAACCGGGACCGACTGCTTAACGTGACCACGGAGACGCTCATGGTAACATGCCACCAGCGGTCGCCCATCCAGGTCCTGATCGCGCCGTCGTTGCTTACACTCGGTGATTGTTTCTAATCACCGAGTGCAAATGGGCTATGAGCGCCTCTATTGTTGGTTTTACTATTGTTTCTTAATCCTTTAGTTTAGTCAAACTTAGATTTTTCATACTTTTGTTTTCATTTCTATTGTGTGTTGTGGCTAGTAAGTATTTTCATTATATACTATGAGTGTTCTGTTCAACGATAACGTCTATGTGGTACAAAACTTTATACTGCTTCTCATTATATCACAAAATCAATAGATTTATTGTCAGTCCTCGCAATGAACATCGATTAAAATACTGACAAAGCAAAAAATCAAGCGAAAACAAAACAAATCAATCAGCTACGTTAACAAATACTGTAATCAATTGTAAATGGAAATCAAAATGGTAATCGACATTACAATTGCATTTCACGACACTTCTAGTAAGTAAACAATTTTTATGTCATAACTTCTTTGATGGATATAACACAATTATACAGAAGTTAGAAATATGGTAATAGGCACCGATTTGAATGGTTAGATAAAGGTTTCACGCTTTTCCTTTTAAATTTATCGTAAAGGAATTTGAGCTTAAACTTATCGAACCTAGTAGTCAAATTTGATTGAAATATATAGGCTTGCTTTATGCCCTTATACTAATGTAAATCTCTGTTTATATTTGATTTCTTGGAGTTCTTAATCACTCGTTTTGATTACACGAATTGCTTAATGGATTAAATCGTTACCACGCCACTTTGTTCTGCCGATCCCAACACGAGACAATACATTGTATGATTCACAAATGATTGTTTTGAAACTGGATGTTCTTTATGCCCACCTAATGTAAGTTAGTAAAGTCCTAATGCGGGAGTCGTTTTTAGGGTTCCATACCTCAAAAAGAAAAAAACGGTGCCTTTATAGGATCACTTTATCCGTTTGCCTCTCAAGATCCTTTTACTCAGAAATGCGTAGAGATATCAAGCTGATATTAATATCAAATACTGCAGTCTACTGTAAACTACTAAGTCAATGCAATTAAAAGATACAGCCGTTTATGACGCAAATTTCGACGCTCGCAACGGAATCAAAACTTACAGGGTACTTCCCGTGAACTCAGAATCTTAAAATTTGGTACGAAATAACGTCTTATAGCACAGATAAAGGGAAAATTACGAAAAGTATAAATTTTAAGTTACATTATATAACATACATCCAGGATTGTAAGGAACCTTCGGTGCGCGAGCCCGACTTGCACTTGGCCGGTTTTTAATCTTTATTATTGAAAGTATATTAGTGGAGTATTAATTATTTAAATTCATGTTATGTTAATGTGTTCATTCTAAGATAGATTTTTAGGACATCCTATTTTAAAATTGAACACCAATTCCACGTTTTAAAATGTATCGTACAACGCATTTAACATGTATTCAACACTAAATGTGAAAATTAGGATTAGGAGGACATTTTTATTGAATAGCTGCGGGCGAAAACTAGTGCTTAGTAATTTATTTGTTGAAAATGGATGCCTTTAACTCGAAATCTGGTTCTTTAATAAATATGAATAACTATAAGGAAAATTAGATCTAATTTAACAGATTTCATTAAAGTTAAATAACATAGATATGGATAAATAATAGTATACATTTATTTTTTAAATTAAATAAGCAATTCATAAGAGTATATATACGTAATCTCAGGATTTCTGTATCGGAAACGGCTTGCACGATTTTAATAAAATTTATAATGCGGATGGTTTCGGAAGCGATAAATCGATCTAATCAAATTTACCAAAGATGGCCTAAACCCTCTCCTGATTGGAGACCCGAGCCCAGTAGTGGGACATTATGGGTTGTTGTTGATGATTGATGAAATTCACCAAAAAAAAATACCGAGTAAAACTCGGTCATCCAGACACTAAATTCTAAAATATCTAACTGAAACGATTTTAATGAACTTAAGCATACAGATACTCATATTTTCGTGAATGGCCTTTAACATGATAAATGGTGTACCCGTGGTTTGAGCGGCGAGGAAACGCTTGTGAGAAATATGAATTAAAACATAAGTAGCACTATTAGATGTCCACTAACAGGCAATAACTATAACGTAACTAAATACAGTTATAAAAGAACGGAAGTCTGAGATATTTGAAGATAAATTTATATTTAGCAATCTCCGACGTGAGTTTTATGGGTATAGTGACGCAACTGTGCATAGATTAGTGATGTATTTTATTATGTATGGACTGGCGTTGTTTATGCTAAGAGATTCTTTCACTTTTGTAGTTAGATCATTTCGGGCAAAAGTAACTGTTTCTTAGTTGTGTAGTGTTTCTTGACTTTATTTCGAATATCTAACACACAACGCCAATCAGTCCCAAATTAAGCAGAGCTTGTGTTATGAGTACTAGACAACTGATATAAATACATATATTACACTTTTTTTTTGTAAATACATACATATTATATATAGAAAACACTCAAACTCCGAAACAAATATTTGCAGATAATACCAACATTTGATTCGACCCGGAAAACGAACCGGAGACCTCAAGTACAGCAGTCGCATTCGCTACCACTGCGCCACCAAGGCAGTTAATTTTATAAAGCTACTTTTATTGACAGTGCTAAATGTTCAAAGGTGAACTCAATGTCATAAGCATTATCTAGCAGTCTGTCGTAAGTTAAGTATATGTAAAATAAAAAGGATTACATGTAATTTCGCATACGCATGTACATAATCGCTTACCCTCAGGAGATACGCCTGCTCGTTTGCCTTATATTCCAAAATAAAAATGTATGGTATTGAATGTTTTTCTATATCTATGATAACTGCCCCGATCCTAAAGATCACATTGTGATTTTCTGTAAAACCAACCGATTCGCGGAATGCCATCCCGTCCCTAAAAATGATCTAATTTTCTTATTACAAAAGTGTAATAAGAAAATTAGTAGTGTGTTATTATGTCACTGTATAAAGATACAGTGACATAATAATACAATAGTTTTCCCATTGACCTAATAACGATTAAGATTGAATAGCACTATTTGATCAATTAGTCAACCGCTAAATAAGGTTTTCAACGGGGTTTCAAAATCTCTGATTGCTTTTGAATTCATAATTGTGATCATTGTTGCCATTCAAATATAATTTCTAATAAATAAATCCCCATAAACCAGTGTAGTAGACCTGACCAAACATGCATTTCTACGGAGAAGTTTATGTTCAGTAGTGGACTATGAAGAACTTTAATGGTAATGATGTTTAAATATCATTTTAGTCCATGTTATAGAAAGCAGTATCATTAATGAAACAAACATTAATGGCCTATTACGGGCACGGTGACCACTCTTACCAGAGATCAGCCAAATACGTAGTTGATATTATGGTGCATAAGCGCGTGCGCAAATACAGATGCACTCTTTATTCCTTCTCTCATAATCATTAGATTATCCGATTGCGGATGACTAGCCGACGTCATCGGGGAGTGATCAGGGGCAGGACCGTCAGCTTTACGTGCACTTCGAGGCACGAGGCTGCAGACCCCAACTTCCAAACTCTGAGCTGTTGTTAAGTATTTCCATAATCATTTATTGTGATTCGAGACCTCTTGATTGGCAGTCGTATACGTCAACCGCTAGACCAACGAGGCATTTGAAGCCAATCAGTACTTGCTCACAGATCAACATGAAGAAGATGGACGATATCGATATGGTTTTATTCATTTGAAAACCAGTTTCCTTGCGGTAGTTCTTAGCTATTTTTGATAAATATCGGTCCAGCAGTGTAAGAGTATAATTTTTTTCCAGAAATGGTTTAAGACATTTTTGGCGTATGATTTAGCTTTATTAGGATCTGTAGAGGTTACCTCTCGTCCCTTTTTTGATAAATATCGGTCCAGTGAAAAACTTTTCGCAGAGTCGAAGTGTATACTAGAGCTCACAATTTTTTTTTTTTTTTAATACCAGAAAGTTTACATGAAAATGATTATGGCGGTATGAAGTTCGCTGAGACAGCTAATTAAATAACAAAATCAGTAGTTTAGCCTCTACGGTGGAATATGCTTAAACTCCCTAAACTAAAATATGAACTTATTTTTAGCCTTTTCGTGCTCCAGTGAAACAGATTTGGTTACTGCGTAGTGGTGATTTTATTTATTTTATTAACCCCCGACGCTGTCTGTGGCATCGTAGCTTTCAGATGGACGATATCGATACGGTTTTATTCATTTGAAAACCAGTTTCCTTGCGGTAGTTCTTAGCTATTTTTGATAAATATCGGTCCAGCAGTGTAAGAGTATATTTTTTTTTCAGAAATGGTTTAAGACATTTTTGGCGTATGATTTAGCTTTAATAGGATCTGTCGAAGTTACCTCTCGGCCCTATGAAAAGTATGGGTAGAAGCAAAGAACATTATGTACTTTTATGTATAACACTGTAAGTGCTTGAAATAGAATTAGTGTAAATTACTGTACCTAGATATATGGTGTCTGAAAGTCTCCCAGTTTGTGAGCTTGATGATTTTTGTATTATCGTTATCAAGAAAAGTATTTCTGAGATTTTAGCTCCATACTACCAGTACATTGACATTAAGCTTATTCCCTACTGATTTAATAGGATATTACTTTAATAAACTTTCAGTCAAAAATAGCCCAAAGCAAAAATAAGGAAATCTGTGCACACAAATTACTGATAAGTATTACAACCTTCAGTGTATTCAGGTAAAGCCAGTCGACTTACCAGCTAACCTTAAATATTATTAGGAATAATAAGCATCAATCATAACTAACATTATTATACTTTAGTCAGGTAAAAATAAATGAAATTACAAACCTATTTCCGATTCGGGAATCGAACCCGAGACCTCTAGCAAAGCAGTAGCATTCGCTACAACTGCGCCACCGAGGCTGTAAATGCCTCTCACGTTGATTGCAGATTAATTTCAGAGACCTGGTTTTAAGTGGTTTGTTGATTGAGCCGGCTCGTAGTTATGAAATGTAGTGGTTGTTTTTATTTCATAAAGTAAAGTGAGATACGCTAATTGATTCAAACGTCAATGGGAGCTAAGGAATGTTCAGCTTAGCGTCATAAAAAGGCAGTAGCAACTGCTAACACTTGTCTTGTAAAACCTGTTGCAGATTCCTTCGGTTACGGTTTTCGTTCTTATTTGTTTTTCCTTTTGATTATATTCCTGTGTATCCCAAATAAGGATGGCAGGCGATATATTTTATAGCAGCAATGTTTTTACAGCTAACTTTTTTGCAGCAATAGCCACAATACTTTACCGGTTCCAAATAGAGGGATTTTGATATTGTGATAGTCACTCAGTAAATGAAAAACAAAAACTGTGTAAGACCTCAAATATGTATGATCTACAAGGCTCTAGATACATAATAATATGTACTAGGAGAAAAGAGTTGCAATAATATATGATGAAAAAATTTTGAACCTGTTTTAGCAAACATTATGCGAACGGAGGATTATGATAGTTGGCACAGATAAGTTTGGCATAGAGAGGAGTGAAGAAAGCTAATAAATAAATGAATTTCGGTCGACCAAACAAGACTAGTCGAAATAAATCAGTCGTGATGCTAACGTCCCGTATCTACCAAATAGGTAAAAACGGGTAGAAATATTGCCATCATCATCAGCCTATCGCAGTCCACTGCTGGACATAGGCCTCTCCAATTTCACGCCACTTAGTTCGATTTATGGCTTCTCGCATCCAGCTCCTGCCAGCCGTCTTGCACAAATCATCGCTCCACCTGGCTTGTGGACGTCCTACACTACGTTTGCCGAGACGCGGTCTCCACTCAAGAACTCGTTTACCCCAACGGTTATCGGTTCTTCGGCAAATGTGGCCAGCCAACTGCCACTTCAGCTTGCTAATCTTGTGGGCTACGTCGATGACCCTGGTTCTTTGTCGGATCACCTCGTTTCTAATGCGATCCCTTAGAGAAACGCCGAGCATATACCTCTCCATTGCACGCTAAGCGACTTTAAACTTATGGACCAGTCGAACCGTAAGTGTCCACGTTTCGGCTCCGTAAGTCATTACGGGTAGGACGCACGCATTGAAGACTTTCGTCTTTAAGCACTGTGGGATCGATGATGAGAAGACCCGACGAAGTTTCCCAAACGCTGCCCAACCCAGCTGGATACTTCTGTTCACCTCGTCCTCAAAGCTGTTTCTACCTAACTGCAAAGCCTGCCCGAGGTATACATATTTTTGAACAACTTCGAGAACGGCACCGTGTACCGCAACCGGTTCCGGCAGTACATGTTCATTGAACACGACCTTGGTCTTGTCGAAGTTCATCCGTAGGCCGATGCGCACAGACGAGTCAGCCAGGTCGTTCAGCATCTGTTGTAGGTCCTGCAACGTCTCTGCCATGATGACGATGTCATCTGCAAATCGCAAGTGAGAGATTAATTCGCCATTGATGTTGATACCGCGCCTTTTCCAGTGCAGCGTCTTAAACAGGTNAATAATAATAATAAATAATAAATATTTTCGGACATTTTCACACACTACGCCATCTAGTCAGAAACTAAGCAGAGCTTGTACTATGGGTACTAGATAACTGATATTAATACATATATACTTTTAAATTAAATACATGCATATTATACGTAGAAAACACCCAAACTCCGATTCAATTATTTGCTTTGCAGATCATACAAACACTTGGTCCGACTCAGGATTCGAACCTGTGACCTCTAGCACAGCAATCGCATTCGCTACCACTGCGCCACCGAGGCAGTAAATGCGTCTTATGTTGATAACAATTAATATCAGAGCTCTGGTCGTTTGAGAGTATTATTTGGATTGAGCCGGCTCATTTGTGTCGAAGTGTCCAACGGTAATTTTAAGTATTTTATTAATTCACTCTTCTCGTCAACGACCTAATAGTTAATTGCTGATTAGATTTTGACTTCTACATAAAAACAAGATTTAGCCTACTGTACCACGCTGGTCGGAGGGTTGTATCTTCATCTTTTCAGTACTGTTTCGTTCCGTGGTTTGCGCATTTAGACAGCTCATACTATACCGACGGTATGATTGGAGGTGTTGACATTTGTATACTTATTTTGGTCAACACCCGGATGTTACACAGCAATAATATTAATTGCTTACAATGATATTAAAAAAATATTTTAGCGAAAGTTGGACCAAGGAAGCTGATTATCTATTCATCTTAACAAAAAAGTGCTACAACGTAAATAAAATGCAAATGACCGCTGACAGACGTGATTTCGCAATGAAATATAAAACTATGCAAATCAAGTCATCATAATTTCTTTCGTGTAAACTTTATAAATAATCAAAATGGCGCTTTGAATCTTTTTTTAAATTCCATTTTGTAAAAGTAACACTTTCGCTGCATGTCGACTATACATTAAATGCCATATTCGATATATTTATATACGACTTCGTATCAATATATTAATCAAAGACTTTTAAAAGAAAGTCGGCTTGCGACGTACTTAATGATTCAGAATTTGTTTCTATAATATTATTTTTCTTGGGATTCATTACGATCCATATACACGGAGGTTTTATAAGTTTGGTATTCCGCAATGGGAACACCTATTATAATCTTTGACTCTGGACTTCAATATCTCTAAGGAGCAAACGAACAGACGGGTGCCTACATCAACAGACATTGACAGTTTACAGGTAGCTAAGAACCAAGAAAAAAGAAGATTTGTATACAGATTAAGGTTTATATTATAAAATATATATATCATTAAAATGATGCCATAAGGCGAAACCGGTCAGGTGTGAAAATAAATAAATTAAATAGTGAAACAAGTGCAAGTAATTCAATAATGTATAGCAACAAGCTCCATCAAGTGCCGACAATCGAGAGTACACATTACTTAGAAAGGAGGTTTTGGCCTTACATACCGTGATAGCTAGCCGCGCTAGCTTAAAGTTTGTTTTAAGTCTTCAGTCATCCAACGCCGCCATTGTTGCCGAGATATAATTGGAAGGCTTATTTATTATCCCTATTCCTTTGTAGAAAAAAAGGAAAGATTTGCTTAACAGCGGATGAAGAAGGCTATAGACAAGAGCACATAGTTTACATTTTAAAAGGCGAGTCAAGATCAAATCTGTTTGTTCGTGTGGTGACAGATTAAGACCATAGCGTGTCATTTATTTCGTCCATGAATGTCGTAAGAGGCGACTAATTGAACAAACTGTGCAGGATATGATCACTGCATAGAGAAGGAAATCGCCGTGAAACAGTCACGATTCGGCATGCATGGACCGGCTCAACCGAAGTGATACCACGACCTCACAGAAAACCTGTGTCACCAACCCCTCCCTCCATCTCACTCCTCATGCCCCAAAGGCCGGCAACGCACTTGTGACGCCTCTGATATTGCGGGCGTCCATGGGCGGTAGTAACCGCTTACCATCAGGTGATACGTCTGTTCATTTGCCTCTTATTCCATAAAAAAGTAAAACTTGAAAAAACCTTACACCAATCCCTCTGATCAGTGTGGTATGAAGCCAAAACTTTTTTCCTAACGAGGGGCCTATGTCTATTAGTGGACTGTTGAAGAATGTTGACGTGACGTCATGACCACATTATAAGTACTATTATCACGGGTTATCCAGCGTGTGATTCGTATGAAAGTATGTCACTATATTATCGTCATTTTAAACATTTCAACTTGGCAGAATTTCTGCGATGTAAGCCAAAACATAAGAGGCAATTGTTTCATCTGGCAAAGTGGCACAGAGCTACAGGCCGCGAATATGAGGTTGAGAACATGTGCCGCCCGTTAGACGCTTCTTTATGATACTAACGTACTGAATACATCGATTTATTTTATCTACTTGAGGTATGAATGAGTATATTCTTGTATTGGTAAAAATGCTGCACTGATCGAACTCTAATTTCGCTTCAATAATTCTTTTTCGCATCAATGTACCTTGAACAACCTTGTACAATTCGAACAATAATTTTCACTTGCTTCAAAAATACACCTACTACACGTAGCTCTGCACCACCTAAAGGTTGAATGGAAGATAATCCCCATGGCATTAAGTCCGCCTTTTGCAATGTAATTGCATGAAGATTAAATAAATAAAATGTTGTTCTGATTTTTTCATTAATACAACGTCAGTGTGTATATTTATATATATTGTATGTATATACATATGTATGTATATATATTTTAATTGAATCCGGGTATTTTGAAGGTATTATTCTGACTAATTCAAGAATGAACGGGCAATGTACTGACATCCTTGACATAAAAGGTCGTTAACCCCTTAACAAATGACTCCCTTTGAGCCCTCTACTACTCGGGCATCTTCAAAATACCTAAGATAGTATATTTTTATTCCTTTTCAAATATAAATATAACACCACCTACATTTATTTTATTTCGATCTCTTTTTAAAAATTTAAAACAGGATATTTGCAACTGTCAAAAAGAAAATCAAAGACAATTTAAAATTTGAATTGTTTTTTTTTGGAACGAATGAAGTTGGAAATCTGATTCTAAAATGCGCGTAATTGATGCCTTTAAAATTTCAATGTTAAAAAGAGTATTACCAACTATACAAAAAATAACAAAGGAAAAATACTATATAATAGTCTAACGCGGCCATTAAATTAAATACCTAAACTACTATCACAATTAAATAAAATATTAAAATATATACCTACATTCACATTTCCTCGTCGTATCAAGAACTTGGTTAATCTAGTTTAAAATTAGCAAATTAATTGCGTTGTATCTAAACACATTCACTTTCGAATTTATCGTTGGCATCTACTAAATGAAGTAAAAAATATGTTGGATATTTATTGCCAGTTACATATTTGAAGATTGACTTCATTAAAACAAACATATATTTTACGTAAGGAGTTTGCTTTGATTGAACAAGATTATTGAAACAACATAATAATATGAAACAATTACTAGAAATCAGATCATAAACCTTTGTTGAGATGACGTAGGTTCTAAATTATTATTATTGTTGTGTTTTTTATTGTATTATTCACAGCCAATTAAAAAAAACATTTTTTTTTATGTATATGCTACCAAAATGACTATGCCCTCCCTGACTGATAGAAAGCATGAGTAGAATCCAAGAGTGGTGGTCACCATCCTCAATGCGTAGAAAGACAATGAAACATGGTGATCCACACTATGGCGGCCTGGTGAGATACTTTTTCACACCCCGCTTAAAGGACCCGGGATCATAGTAGGAAGGAAACACGTGCGGTGGTAGTGAGTTCCAGTTTTTGACTGCTCGGCACCGAAAAGAAGCACCGAAGCGATGAGTACGAGAACGTATGTCTTCCTCTTTAAAGCGGTGACTTCCAAGACCGGCACGAGTTATCCTGTAGAGGAAGGGAGAGCGGGGACCAGTTGGAAGAGCTCTTAAGAACTCTCTCCATGGTAAAGGCGATAGAGGACTGCCAAAGAGGCGATAACTCTACACAACTGCAGAGGCTAAAGGGACTCGGTGGCTTCGAGACTATCGACAATGCGGGTTGCTCGCAGCTGCAACCGGTCTAGAACGCCAAACAGATACTGTGCGGCACCATTGCAAAGATGAGAACAGTACAATATATATATATATATATTTATAGCAGTAAAAAAATGAAAGTCATTGGATGCGGGCAGCACATGATCGGCTGTTATGGAGAACCTTTAGGGACATAACTTTCAGCAGTTGAAAAACAGAGCTTTTGCTGTGTGTTTTTTGTGTCCAATTGTGTCACTACATTATTATTGACTACCTCGGTGGCGCTGTGGTAGCGCACGCGACTGCTGTCCATGAGGCCTCGGGTTCGAATCCTGGGTCGGGCCACATGTTTGTATGATCTGGAAATATTTGTTTCGGAGTTTGGGTAAAATAGAAAACTCTATGGATAGTATGTATGTATTTACAAAAAAAATATTTATGTATCCATATCAGTTGTCTAGTACCCATATTACAAGATTTGCTTAGTTTGGGACTAGATGGCGTTGTGTGTTAGATATCCAAAATATTTATTTAAGATATATTTTATATTAATGCGGTTTAATATGTAATAATAATGTTTTTTGAAATGCTATATTTCTTCTATATAGAAGACAACATAGGCATTCAAAGAGTCCATTCATTTTGTACAAAAATTATAAGAGGTTATTTTGTATTTTTTTATGAGCGACATAGTTATGTGCGTTAATGGGTGTAATGTTATTTGTTATTGATTAAAATAATCGATTTGAACTCACCATAATTTTTATAATATCCAACAGTCCATAAAGTCTCAATGCTGAGCTCAGGTCTCCTCTCAGAAGAGTATTAAGCCAATGCGTCCACACGCTGGCCGAGTGCAGGTTGGGGACTGGCAAGAAAACGTTGTGGCTACGTAATCTTGACGTTGGATGTTTTCAAGTCACCCAAAGGCCTTCAACAAAGCTTCACGTCTGTTATTCTGTGATAACAACCGGGACCGACTGCTTAACGTGATCTCTATGAATCACGAAGACGCTGAACAGAGAATATTAAAATTGATTAAGGATACTTTTTGGGAGTTCTGTTTATAAATTAGGTGTAAAACGAAAAAGGAATACTGTTGAATCGGGTTTTCTTAAGCCGCTTAAAATCCAAACTGAAGTTAATTTCAATCTTATAATTTAATCACACACGATCAAAATCTACTTGAAAGCTGAATGGTGACTTAAAATATGTAGGCTACTTGCCGGTACACAGTAGCCGCGTGTACCGTTTTAACAACTGCGCCGGCGCAGAGGTAAATAAACCCAGCGGTAGCGACTTCAATTAGATACCCAACATTGTGGGCGCTTTTTGCTGGAAATTGTGAGAAAAAAGGGCCTTTCGATGGTCGGGACAGCAATGATGGGCCCCATGAGTAATTGCTACGTACCACCTTATATTGTATTTGCGCTTTGTATTTAAACGTAGTCTTAGTAAGTGTGGAAGATTAGGTTTGTTTTATTTATTTCAAAAAAATCCTGTATCGGACCATATATTAGTATGACCTGTTAATAGTTGTTTCAGAGTTTGGTTGTTGTCTATGTATAATATTTATATATGTATATATGTATGTATTTGGACTAGTAGTTGAAGTATGCGACTGCCAATCAAGAGGTCTCGGGCTCAAATCCCGGGTCGGGACAAAAGTGTTATTGAGTTTTTCTGATTGTATAAATACTTAATAACATCTCGGAGCTTGGAAGTGGGGAAGTCCAATCGGATTATGAGAGTGAGGGTACAGAGAGTGCATCTGTGTTTGCGCACACACTTTTGCACTATGATATCTCCTGCGTAGTTGGCTGGTCTCCGTTGAGACTGGCTGCCGTGGCCGTAATCGACTAGGAGAACATCATGTATGTATTTATAAAAAAAGGATAAAATTTTTCTATCAACCGGTCAAACTTTTGAAGTACAATCTGCTGCTACCGGGTTCTGTGTTAGATATACGAAATATTATTAAATAGATAGATAGAAAACTCTTTGTTTGCACACCATATAATAGAATTAAAAGTGAAAACATAAATCGCCGATACGTAGTGTATAAAGGGCGGCCATATTGCCAAAAGCAATATCTTCCAGGCAATCTTAGGATGGTTCAGAAAATATACAACTATGGTCTATATTTATAGATAAGGTATTTTTTATCAGTCTACGTTAGGGTGTTGTAGAAATTAGTGATAAGGTACATTCCACTTAAATAAGAAGTTCGAAAGAATTAAAAAAAAATAGACTTATTAAAAATATACAAATATAAGTAGCTTCACATATATCTACTCTCTGAAATGGCAAGTGACTTTTACTGCACTTGAACCTACAAATCAAAAGTCACAATTGCATTCCAACTTTATGAGCCTCATTATCCCGATTTATTATAGAAGGACTTAAAGGCTCTTCAGTCCGCGTCCATTCAACAAAAAGACTGCAAAGAATTGTTTATTTACGAAGCGTGGCATCACTCCGGACAATACCCATGTATGTAAAGTACTCGCAGGATGTATCAACTTGTAACAATAAAGTAAAATGCACTTCAAACACACTTAACATTTTTTTCACCCGTTTTTAGTAACATGCTGTAAATTTCGTCAAAGGTCCGCCAAGTTGAATTATTTTAAAAGACATATAAAATTTCTCTATACAAATTGTATCGTCATTTAACGCTAACATCTTAAAAGAAAGTTGCTGTATTAAATCAGGTTTCTTTTAAAACCAATAAGTTTGTAGCTCATCTCCTAAATATTTAATAAACTTTCAGATTTGTGCAGCGCTAGAACGCTTAATATTATCTGAAGTTTTGCGACCAACATGACTTAAGCGTCGTGAAGGGTGAATTTCATGGCGTCACGAGTTTATTTAACGTAATGTAAGTACGCAGCAACGTGCAAAACGTGTGAACTTGTGACGCCACGTGACGTAAACTGCTATTCGTAAAAGCTGACACACTCAAATTTTTATAATAATGACTGTTAGAATCACTGAAACAATTTTTTTTTATTATATTATATTATATCTTGCAAAGTCTTTACATTAAAATACTGTGCCGGAGCTACCGACGTGTAGTAATTGCGACCGGGTCACATTACAAACGAAATATTTTGTTGCCAAATACTCAAATGCAATAGTATTATAATAAAATGTTTCCCCAACTCTATGAAGTAAATATTTTAAAAAGTATTGTAGCAAAACGAATGAAGATAAAAATCAAGTTATTTTAAATAAATATAACGAATAATTAAGTATAATTTGAATCCACTATTGCGTTTGAACTGCTATTCAGGAATAAAATGTGTTGAAAATGATAATATATTGGAATGTAAAGAGGGATTGCTTCTATGTTTACATTACTTAGTCAAAGAAGTAATACCTGAATAAGGTCAGGATCACCTACCAGTACAAGTAAAGGTGGCCGTGCCTTAAACTTCAATGCCTGTCTTCCCGCCTGCCTTTAATGGGTCTGACTTATTGTTTTTATTTATTATCTAATACCTTTAAACCTTTAGCGACATTTAAACGAGCTATAATTGTATATGAACAACAATAATACTCATAAATATTCCGGTCATTTTTCATTTAGATCCCTCTAGCTTTAAACTATGCCTGACTGATTGAATACTTATATAATTTTTATCAAAACATTCATATAATTAATATGAAAGAGTCAAACTCCAATACAAAAATTTGCAGATCATAGAAGCGTTTGGTGCGACCAGGAGTATATAAGCTTTTTCTGTACTCTATTGCCCTAACTTTCTTGTACTCAATTTTAAATAAACCGTCCTAACCAAAATATTTCACTTTCTACTTTCAACGTCTATGCAGCAAGCACAACAGAAACCTTCACTAAGAACCTCCTTCTTCGATCTCCCTCCCATATATCGGAGTTTGTTGGCATCCTTCGTTGTTCAGTCCGTTCTACTTTGGAATAGGCTTCTTCTCGAAATCAGGATGGCCACCAACACTTTTTCTTTTACTAGTACTTTATAAAACAGCTTGCAGAATCAACATCAACATAATTGTCATCTATTAATCCTAGTACATCTATTCGCGCATGTGTGTATTTATGTAAGTATATTTAGTTGTATGTAGAGAACGCATTATTTCTTGTACGGATGTAGATTAGCTTTTATATTAGTTGTATTTGATATATTGCCAGATCTGTTTATTTTAAAACATTTTTTTCTTACAAAATGCACCTACTTCTGTCTTCTCTGCATCACCCGATGGTTGACTGGTAGAGAATGTCTTAAGTATTAAATCCGCCAATACACCTAAAGTGCGTGATGCATTAAATAAATAAAGAAGTGTGTCCATTGAACCATAAAAACAATAAATACATACGACGATTGACGAAATGGTCCAAGCGGTCACATGATGATACTGATCCTTTCTCCGCCGAAATGTTGTAGGTTTGATCCACAAATGGTTGTTCTGATCTAAGTACTTTTTGTGTCTATTTCATATATGTGTGTATATACATAAAAGTCCGCTCGACAAAGGATTTAATCGTAGTAATTAATTAATTTAAATCGAAACCATTACTTTAATACCTTTTTTTACGTGTGGAAACCCCCTCAGACCTTCACCCTACCGGGATTTGCAGCGGGGCGGTGTAGCTATGTCCATTGCAGCAAATATCTTGAACATTGTAATTAAGTTTAATATTCCTCTGCAAGCCCTTTAGGGAAGGTAAGCATGAATAAATTTACTTTAAATGTATCGACTATTTATTTATCTGCAAGCTACGATTAAATAGTCTTGCTTGATAAGTTGCAATCAAGATTTATGCAAACCGGAGAAGAACTTTTATTGGCCTGGAGGGACAGCTCTTGAAGCGAGATGAGTTAATGCCGTCTATGATTATAAACTTACTTGGATATCAGGGTGTAATGCTTTTAAATGTATTAACGAAGTGAGTAGTGAAGTTATTGAACTTACTTTATTTAAATAAAAACAGTAAGCGGTATTTAAATAAGATTGCAATCATCATCGGTGTTTCTAGCGTAGCCCACTGCTGGACATAGGCCTCTCTTTGCTTTTGGAGTTTTTGCAATATTACAAAAAAAAATTAAAAACAAAAAAATTTTAATCTATATTCTCGATTACAATAGACAACCGAATGTATGAATACTTAATTACTTGTTTTACCTTTTATTCTTTTTGCACACTTGACACTTTTTTTTACACTTACTCATAAAATTAATAAAATAAATTGGTTTAAGATATTCTGAGCTTCAATAAAATAATTTATTTCTGGTCTACCTATATTTTATTTATAAAAAATATTTATACACGATTAAATTCGGCTCAATTTGAACTTTAGAAACAGCTCCAACGACTTTAATTAAATTTTGTATGGAGGGAGTATATGACGAGACTATAAATCGATTTAGTTAGGATTTATTTTTATAAAATTTTCCAAATGAAATGCAATCAGCTAAATACTGTAGCTATTAAAGATGGTACAGACTTCATACTTGAAATATTATTTTAAGACAACACGACTACAGGTCGTGATATTGCAAATTATTTCAATGTAATTCATAAGCTTTTACATCATCAATATTCAGTACGAGAACTCTAATTCATAATGCATTCAATAGTTCAGAATTACGGTTATTCTAAGAACTTCGATGTTTAAATTTCAATTACCATAAAGTGACAGCTGCATAAAGACATAAAACCATACACAAAAACTCACATTCAATGCTTACCAAATATGACACATCTAAGTATGTTCTTAATTTGAATATAATAGAAAATGGCCGCCCAACATGGAGAACAAAATGGCGCCAATTTATATGCTAAACGCTGTAGGAGTTTTCATCTGCTTGTGTTTAAGAAAATAATTGCACCTGAAGTCCTCAAAAGGGTATCCGTATTTATTCAAAAGACGGCCATAGTTAGAATGAGCATAGTAATTTAACGTCTTGCGTAGATGAAATGTAAAAATAATTATGTTACCTAAAGCTACAAGACATCAGATGCACATAATTCATTGTGTAACTATTAGATCCATTGAAGACCGGGTAAGAAGCAAATGTATTAGTTTACTTATACAAAAATATGATATTAATATTGAAGATATTATATTTAAATTATTTAATGTTCCAACCTATTACAGCTTTAGACTAATCGGAAGAAAATTTTGCCGGGCTAAGTTGTACAAGTCTTTAGCCGTAAAGTAGAATAGAAGATTCTTCATCGACTCGTAGATTTTAGACTGCTTCAGACATAAGACGTTATTTTCAAATTATATACGAAACATGAAAGTTCGACAGTTGCCGAAATCGAACTTTCTTGGCCTGAGAACATTAATGATCCCAAACTCGGTCAGTTTGCGTGAAATTGCGATCAATTAATTAGTTGTCACGGTTTCATTATTGTTTATAATTTTGGTGTTTTTGTGATTCGTACTGTCAACCAGATCGTGATTTCGATGCCAAACCAGACTAAATAAAATAAATAAATACATATTTCTTACATCTAACACATAATACGTCATCTATTCCCAACTTAAGCAGAACTTGTGTTAAGGGTATTAGACAACTGATATAATTCATAAATACTTTTTTTATGTAAATACATACTTATTATACATAAAAAAACACTCAAACTCAGAAACTAAAAAATTGAATTTACATTCGTTTGTTTTACTAAAACTCAAGAATGGCTATATCGATTCTACTGATTATGATCTTGAAATGTTTTTGAAAGTTCAGAAACAGTTTAAATAGTGTGAAAAATTAAATATTTTATTAAAACTATTTTTACGCGTACCGGGTCCAGTATTTAATACGAATATCAAATGTATATGTAGTAAAGAAAACATAAAGAACAAGCCTATACGAATTATAAATTTCTTTTACCCAATCTTGGAACGGATCAAATTGTTTCGATAAGATTTTTCCTCTCAGTACTCTAACTTCCACAGTACTCATCAAATAATTTAAGATCCAAGGACCGTGTGTGAAATCTCTCAAACACAATGATTTATTTTTCATTCAATAATTAATATTTATGCTTTTATGCCATGTTTGTTACATTTCCACATGTGTTTTATACCGATGTGTAACAACATAACCCAGTTTAATGTCAATTATACTGTGGGACTATGATCGTATTGTGTGCTATTGTATCAGCCTTTCTCTATTGAGAATAAAAATTAAAACCTAATATTACAATCCGTTACATATAGTCCAATAATTATTGTTGTAGATCACGAATTCACAATTAAACCATTTGAGCCCACGTGGCTTTCTTTTCTTCCAAACTTAGTAATATAACCTAAAAAAAATAGTTGCTAAATTCAACTTTATTTCTGTTTCATAAGGTGTTAAGTTGCATAGTACAATCGTTGTGGTTGCCAAAGTAATGTGGATTGAGAGTGTGTTGCAATTTTAATAACGGCGCATTAATCTGTAACTGTAGACGCTTATGTTACCTTTTCGATCTAGATGATGCTTCTGATCAAACGGTACACCTACATAACATATGGATTTTTTGCGTGGTGAAAAGAAAAGGAGTGATTAACGCTATTTTAATTTCGTTGTTATAACTTTGTTGCGTGAGGTTGACTTAGAGATATGTGATTGGATGTATAAATCGCCATCTTTGTAATTTTCTTGCACTACAAAATTTTCTTTAACTCAGTCACAAGTTTTGCACAAACATTAACATAGCTGACCTGGCGAATTTCGTACCACCGTATTCATTTTCGTGAAAATTTTCAGAATTTGCGAAAAACTTATTATGGTCGGCCGTGTTAACTTCCCGCAGGGCCGCAGTGTATATTACTAAGCGAACTAAGAAAATATAACTCCTCCGGTTTTCTTTTTTTTGTTCCTGGTCATAAACCAGGTCCTGACAATAACAAACATAAAAAAAATACAATTTAGTGCAGTCGGTCGAAAGTTAAGCGTGTACATTTTTGTGATTCATTTTTTATATATATATATATCTATAGATAGATAGTAGTAGTAGAATAGGTAGATATATACGCAGTACAAAGTTTCATTGGCCTTGATTATGAATCTATTCAGGGATAGAAGAGCAATATGATCTTAATTTATTGTTGAAATTAAGATCATACTGACAAACGTAAAGTTATAAACTATTTTACTCGTAACTTATTCATATCTATGAGTTCGCCAAAGTGACTCTACTCTGCTGATGGAAATCATAAGCAGTGCTGACCATGCTACAATGCAGCATGTGGCAACAAGCCATAGTGTGGGCAACACTATGGCTTACTATTGATATGTTTTTGCATCATTGGGTCTTCAGTCTCAGTCCAGTTTTAGATTGGCCCCTCAGGTCGGGCCGGCCTGTTCTTGGTGAAATCAACGTGACTTTTCTACCTTGAGAGTGACACTTGGCGGCGTGAGCTTGATTTTCTGTTAAAATATTATGAAAAACATAAAAATGGCTTTAGTTTAACGTTAACCCCAAGTGATAAAGATCTCTTGGCAGTTAAACCCTCAATCTTCATAACTACAAAATAACGTTTTTCTTTATAATTGAACTGATATTTTGTAATGTGATCAATCTCAATCGATCCTTATACTTGTTACATCGACTAGTTGCGATTAGAAGCAATTTCTCTTAGTTTCATCGATGCTTGTATGATATGAAAGTTTTTTACTTTCATACATCTGCTGTAATGATAAATAAACCACAACAATTTCTATGCAACCCGATCGTCAGTAGTAATGCGTTTACGCCACTTGTTGTGTTCTATTTTATGCGGTTATGTGGTTTAGAAAAAGTTGATATTAATGTTATCTTTGAAGAAGAGTTGTTGGTATTTTGTGCACTTAAGTCAGTTAAAGAACGCCATAGGAAATGTTGAGTTGCGTAATGTGTTAATATATTGAACTCCATTAATTGCGAAAATATATCCAAATTGCATATTAGTAAAGTCCAAATATAAAGTAAAGGGCACAGGATGTCTTAAAAAGTCAAAAGTGGTACCGTTTCTATTTGCACGGTTTCCTATTTAATTTTAGGTCAACGAATTTAAAACACTCGAGTGGCTAGTTTCCCTTTTTTCAAGCCAACTAGCACCTGCTTGAAGCCATCATTACTCATGAATGTAATCTGTCTGTCGGGACAAAGAAAGAGAAAGAGTAAATCGGGGTAAGAGAAACGGATAGAATGAGAAAAGTGCTTTAAGAAATGCTGTAAGAATGGGAAGATAAAACAGACCTGAAACTCTCTATGTGTTTCTGTATTTGCTGTTTCCCGGTTTACGTATATGGTTAATTTCAAGAAGATCCGTTGAGTATTCAAAGCGTGAAAGCGTAACAAACAAACTCACTTTCACGTTTATGATATTAGACCAAATTGCCCAAACCATTAGATTTCCCATCATAATGAAAAACAATTCTTCAAAAAAAAATCAAAGAAATCAATGCAATTCTTTGTTATTCGATCGAGATGTTCCATTTATTTATCAGCTACCTTCAAACTTCATAGCTTTATATTTCATGGGAGTATAGCAGAAGACTGTTTAAGGCTGTTGATGACACTATTATATACCAAATATATATTTATTTTCCTTGTTGTCCCATGTTCCTTGGTACCTACACATTGACCTTCTTTTTCTTCCTAGCCTTTATTATTCCCAAAATTATTTGCGGTCAGCTACTAGTTCAACTAGTTTATCCTGAATATTAGTTTTTCCGCGGGTAGACTGGGATTGAATCTCCACAACCCTGAGGACGAATTAAATTCGATTCGGTTGAACAGTATATTTGAGGGTACCTTCCACTTCGTAATAACTATAACCATAGATTTTCATGACAACTGGAAACTACGGCCTAACGTCAACCTGTCAATGACAAATTCGCGAACATTTATAAGCTTCACAAATGTGTGATCTTTTATGGAAATTTATACCTAAAATAGTCTGACTCGGTTCTTTATACCTCGTTAAATACACACTTCAAATTCACATGTCATTGTGAAATTCTACAGCAGATATTGAAAGTGTTTTATGTTCTTTCTATAGGCTAGGAACGCGCTGTTTTAATAACTACCTTGCACTGAGTTAACTTTGATGCAGCTACTTAAATTACACACTCTGGGTTACACCCAGGACATCAGGTCCTTCTTTTGGCTCAAGCATTTAACTTAGGTTCTAAATTACTTGTCGTCGTGAACTCATTTTATCGTCAGCCTTAAATCGTTAAGTGATGGACATATGTCTTCCTAAAGAAAGAAACTTTTGGTCTACTATACCACTCTAGTTATACGGGTTAGTGTAGAGTTTGTGCCAAGTTTTGCGTCTTTTTGTAGTGACGTTGTCCCCTGTAGTTGGTTGTCTGATACAGCTCTTTCGACCCTTATGAGATGAATAGGGATGGCTACACCTCGTATTTCTCCCAGTACAAATCTATGTGCAATGACCACTATCTTTTGGTAATTGTTGTGTATTTAGACAGTGAGAGGCGCAATAGCTTCGTGCCCTGGTGGAGTCTTTAGGGGATGTACCTCATAGTGGGGTGCGGCAAGGGGTACTCTATAAGCCGCTGATGCGTTCCTGGAACTTCTCCTAAATGCCGAGGTAGGCCACCTTGTGGTTTAGTGGGGAGGCTGATTCTCCGAGAGTCTAACACACGCTCTTCATTCCCCACTTAGGGTATCGTGCGAAAAGCATTACACGCGGAAAAAAATATGTGTATTTAGAAATATAAATAAATAAATATTTTCGGACATTTTAACACACAACGCCATCTAGTCCCAAACTAAGCAGTGCTTGTACTATGGGTACTAGATAAATGATATTAATTCTTATATACTTTTTTTTGTAAATACATACATATTATACATAGAAAACACCCAAACTCCGAAACAAATATTTGCAGATCATACAAACATTTGGTCCGACTCAGGAATCGAACCCGAGACCTCTTGCACAGCAGTCGCATTCGCTACCACTGCGCCACAGAGGCAGTCAATATTCATCAGCAGTCTTTATGTACAGACTTTGAATAGTTTGGTATCAGGTGCCCAAGTGTAATCGTATGTGGACAATATTATTCATTGAAACTATGCACTAAAAACCTAAGTTATCTATTCAGATATGTTAATTTCTCATCGCCTTCTCCATTCAAAGTAATGTTCATATACATGACAATACGGTTTTACTTTCACCGAAAACCGCCAACTCATTTCCGATAAATATTGAACGTTTTGACTACTCATTCCTGTTCAATGATGAACTTTTGTAGAAAGTTGATTTTGATTTCTTTTGAAAGTCTACATTTAAAGTCGGGATGATTTTCCAAATGCACAATATAAGTATCAAGATTTACTCTATGAACGCTGTGAAAATTAAAGAAGTACTATCAAAAGTGTACTTTATATTAAATAGAATAAGTCTTCTAACAACCTGAAGGTTCTTCCTTAATTAGTAATACGTAAACGATAATAGACCTTATAGAAAATATTTATTAAAACTTAAAATGAGTATTAGACGCAACATTCTAAGATTTTTACAATATTTACGATGAAATATAGGCTGGAATGATATAACTATCTAATACCATATAACTATATAACTATATCATATACGCATATCTATCTAATACCTATGAACGAGATATTTGTATTTGTAAAAAAAAATTAACAAAAGAAAATATCAAACATCGGGGTACTTAATCTTATACTTTTAACAAGTACCATTTTTAATAGTGTTGGCACAATGATCACCTTAAGTATTAACGAATTTTTTTTTTGCAGGTTAGTTGCAGTGCAATTAAATCACTTGGTGAGTTTAATCTTTTTCACATGATGAACAGTTTCCTAGATACAACTTTCGTGAACATATTACTTCTCTACAATTAAACTGTGATTGGTATTCTTAGAATACAGGAACATTATCCATTATAACTGCAATGTTATATGATACAGTTAAAAGGAGTACTTAATGCGTAAAAAATATACGTCAAAAGGAGAATGAAGGATATTTTTGACACCTTTTTTCGGTGAAAACCTTCATCATGTAATATTTGGATAAATATATTTAGATCGTCTACACTGTTTTTTTATCTCTTCATTTTCAACTCTTTCCGACAACTAAGAAAACCAGTAAATAACAATGCTTTTTATTGACGTGTACATAACAAATAGATACCGAATGAAACAACATTTTACACAATTGTTTCTTCGTCATTCATTATATTTGACTATTTATCTTGTAAGATATTCTCTCTTACAAATACTACGAGGGCTTAGCATACTAAAGTTTTTTATTTGTGCGGGTAATGCTTTTCGCACCATACCCTACGTAGGGAGACAAAGGGCGTATGTGGGACTCGCGGAGAACCGGTCTACCCACTAAACCTCGCAACGGCCTTCCTCGGCAGTCGGAAGGAAAGCATCGGTGGCTCTGCAGTCCCCTCTGCCATACCCCATGGCTGAGGTACATCCCTGGATGATCAGAGTCACCCCTGTGGCTGGACGCTGTCATGCCTCACACCACTCTATACAGTAAGATTCAATAAGAAATTAGTCAACCTACGAATCAGGCAAAAAACACACCGCATAAATACCCATTTTCAAAAAGCGATAAACTCATTTGTAAATTCGTTTGTTATAATCAAAGTGATAGTGCAAGTTTAATTATTAACCTACAAGTGTAAATATATGGACCAATGAAAGCAGATACTTCTGCCTAGATCGGGATGCGCATGAGTGGCTAACTGTGACGCCGTTTCGCTCAACAGCTCGTAATGCGTGACAAAACTGTTCACACGAGACGTGTGGCTTAAGATTTATTGGTACTAAGAGATGATAGATACGATAGCTATTTAAAGTATTCGATATCTAAAGTGTTACCCTGAAGATGACAAACCATTTACGTTTTTTACTCAACTTTGCTGGTATTACAATTAGTAAATTATTTTGCATTGAGATGGTTGAGATGGCTCTTATAACCACCTTTCACCGTCTTTGTTTATCCATAAATAGTCCAAAAACGTAACAGAAAAACAAATAAGCACAAAATAAAAAAAAAAATACACGTTCTGTGACTTTATTGTGTGGCTTACACAATAAAGTCACAGAATATTTATTTATTTATTTTATTTTTATACTTGTTATTTTTTTCGTTTTATACTTCCAATAACAAATTATATTTTTCTCGCAAAGAGATGCAGTCATCACAATCAGGCCACATCTTGCATCGCTTTTGATTAAACTATATTCAATTGACTCTAAATGTTTACGGTATCAATTAATTAGAAACGAGCAATCACTTTTGTACTTAAGTACAAGAAGGCAAATCGAATCATGTGAACGGGCTGGTCTGCTAATTAAAGGAAAACCCGTTTCGGTTCGGATCAAATGTATTCAAGGTAAATGTGGTCGCAGACCCAAGAACAGGGATGTGAATTTTCTCTAGGAACATTTATTTTTATCTGGCAACTCCTTTACTGGAAATAATGTGTGACACGGGAGACTGTAAACACTTATGAGATGGAAACAAAGAGCACTGGGACTTAGAAAAACAATTTGGGGATAACACATTTGACGCGCAATGTAGCATGAAGTGGACCAACCGCTTTAAACTTCTAAGTCATCTGTATAGTCGTATACACATCATAATTGCCTATATTATGCAATGTTCATAATATAAGCCTCACGTCTCTTTTTTTTCGAAACGGTCATGATTTCGTACGAACGGTCATAAATATTTCGTAAAGATGCCACAAAGATCACAGCATGATATTAGAAGTAGACGGCTTCTGACTGTTACAGAAAATCAACGAGGTAAGCCTTTGTCCAGCTGATATTTACGATTGAAAGGAAAATGAAGTAAAGCTACCAGGGGAATGGTAGGTAATGGTAGTATGTTCATAACCACCATCGGGTAGTATTCGGAGGGATTTTCGCATATACAAACGAAATGAGAAAGAATTAACCAAGTGTGATAACGCAGTGGCTTTTAAAGAAACCTGACGTTTGCACTTCGTTTCCATTCCCATTTACATACATTATTCTTGAAAAATGTCTTAACTTAAGCCTAGTTCTGTATGATACCTGGGCTTCAGTGACGTCATAATAATAAGAGTCAATGAAAACATAATACTTTTATTATATTCTGTGACGTATTTTACGGATAATTCCTTGATAGAAGTGAATGACATCCACATTGTCAAACCTTCAAATATTGAGAACACAATACCTCGAATCAAATTTGAACATAACAACTTGGAGATCGTTTTTTGTTTTTGCGAAAGACGGTCCCCATTTCATGTCATCCATATTTTTTATATTTTTTATCATTAATTCCACCACGACGTAGACTTAGAATTGAGGATTTAAAATACTTGACATTAGTAGAAATAGCTGATCCGGCTGGTTGTCATCTCACCAAAAGATCATAACAACTTTTTTCTAGTTTTCTTACGCGAGTGTAGTTTCCTTACAAATATAATGATGGAAGTGAGAAAGCTGTTCTAAAGCTATTAGTTTTTTAAATAGTCATACATAAGAATTCCATATACATTCACATTTAAAGTTGGCATTAAAAACTTAACAATATATCTTACATTAGTACAAAAAGCTCATACCCATGCTTTCAAAACACCGTGAGCTCAAAGCAATTCTACCATCCTTCAACATACTAAGTACCTCATGGTGTGTATGTTCCAAACCGGTTCTATTATGACCCGGATTTGGAGCTCACATATTTAAGTATAAATTATATTCTTATCTTTTTTATAAGGTGTAAATAATAGGTATGTAATCAAATTGACTCTGCGTGCAAGTATTTCCAAGAAGAGGAATTGCCACCTGTTTGATTGCATGAAAGATACTTCTGTATGTGTGTATTAAGTCAATGGTCTCACTATATTTTTTCCTGTTGATAATTTGTAAGTATATGTGTAATATACATGATTGCATTATTGCCGTTTATAACAGTTGGTGATTAAATTTTTTTAAGTTGTAATGAAGAGGTATTAATTTTACTAAGAATCAACATGACTTCCTCAGTTGTCCAGTACAGCTCAGCGGTCAGATGCGCTATGTTACCGCTATGCTTGTGGCTTCTTCAATTCCCGGGTCAAATTAAATGTTTGATCTGCAAGTGTTCATTTCGGAGTGCTTCCTATAAACAACTTGTAAGTATAAAAATGGTTTATACTTATTATATCAGTCAATTCAAGGTAGATTACCTTTCATAGTACAAGCTCTGCTTAGTTTGTAACTAGATCGTCATGTGCCAGGCGTCCAAAAAAACGTGGTTAGGAAGCTACTTAAATAACAGTAATAAAAACATTTTTGTTTGGCATACCTCAAATATGATTATTTGATCTCAAATTATTCAGAACCTGTTCTATGGTAATACCTTTGAGCTCTGGTTAATTTACTTACTCTGGTTTCCTGCAAGGCTGTGAGATTATTCCGTTATTACTTAACAACACCGACTCATGGCTCTCCCAAGGTGATGGATGTGCGTGTATGTAGGATATGTATAATGTCAGATATACATACATATGTCAGAAATTTATATCTATCAGTGTTATCTGGCTGATAACTCTCTAAAATTTTATCAGAAACCAATGGAACTGAGCCTAAGAACTCCAAAATAGGTTATCGTTCCGTGTGTCAGATTTATTGAAAAAGTGGTATTTTTGTATGAATTAATGTATAGAAGATATTTTAAACAAAACGTTATAAAACGGAAGACGACAATCCCAGCACAAGTCTCACAAGAAATTGTTTATACCTCATATTGTTTCATTTTATCGAAACGAATCATCAATTTCAAATATGGAACGAAAGTCTCTATCGAATGTCACACTGTTTTGCTATCTCACTGCCTAGAAGATTTTTCTTACGATAACTTACAACACCTTTCATTCATTGCGTATTATGTTCGCTGATTTTCAATTCTCACTGGCTGTGATGCAGTGTTGTATTACGCGGAATTTAATAACATAATTCAGAAGTGATTTCTAAACGAATTCCATAATCCAATTAGTGGTGCTCGCGTGTGTTCGCGGAGAATGCGGAATGGGTGAAAATGTTTTACGAATGAAATCGCGATGTCGTTTTATTTACAAAGTAAATAGTTTTAAGTGTGAATGGGAATTAAAAAAGTAATAAATCAATAGATATTTCATCGATTGTGAAAAACGGACTTCAAACAAGGTGTCGCATTACAATTTGGTTATATTTTTAAACACGTTTTTGTTAGCTTCGCCTTTGTTTGTTTTTAACCGTTTTTTGTAAGCGTGCCTTTTGTTTTTTATTTAAAATATGATATTATTTGGTTCATTACCTTAGAATGTTGTCATTTAGGAACAGATTTTGTAATATTTTCTTTTTTTTCATAGGACCGCTCAATTAGTCCCGTTCAAATTTGATGATGAAAAATTAAGAATGAAGAATCAAGCCTTTTAATCAATATGCTGGCGGTGCATTTAAACCTATTTAAAGTTTAGTTTAAAAGTGTTACATTAAAAGTTAGATTTTGGTCATAATGTGGTAGTGGTTTTAGCGTTACCTCACCATTTCCTACTGCTTTAAGCGGGGATCGATCCCCACATGTGGTAAAAGTTTGGTCAAAAGGTTCTTTATGTCTGTTCCATGTATGATGTATATATTTAAAGTGTCCATACAGGACATGTTCCCAGCGCTGGAGTTTCTTTTTATCAGAGAAAAAACTCTGCAAATACGAGCTTTTTTCATTCAAGTTGACAACCAAGAAATAAAGATGTTAACAACCTCTACCATAAAATTAGAAATTGAAAAATAACTAAAATATGAACGAGAGTTCCGATCCACTCATTACACCTATTTCCGGCTATAAATTAAAATATTGATTGACATCAAAATTCTTTGCATGGAAATGAACATGTCCAAACAAGGAACCAATTTATTTTTACATAACATGTCGGAAAAGGGAGATTTTTTTATAGTAATGAGCAAATATCAAGTAGGCATTATAATCTGTTCATTTAAAATGGTAATTAAATACTTGTAATAAAATCAAATGATTGTTTGGAGTGAGTTTGTTAAATTACATTAATTTCTCAGATTTATGTTGGGTACAATTTGTACTTTGGTACAAATTATACCAAAATTATTTTATTTTCTTTATTGGACATCACACTTATCCCTATCCGAATGCACGTAAAACCAAATTCTGTAGTTACCAGTTGACATTCGTCTGTCAGGGACTTTATCAGCAAGTGGTTAAAATAGCTTTTAATATTAAAATTATGAAGAAGTATAAATTGCTTAACTTTTAAACACCATATTATATCGTATCAAGTTATTACTTCAGAAATAGCTCTGACTGTCTGTTCGTTACACTTCCACGTCTAAACCGCTGCACCGATTTCAATTAAATTTATGTGATTATTAAGGAAGGACATAGTGTCATATTCTTTTCCGATTACCGACATACAAGTGGGCAGAGCCGCGGGTAGTTATCAAAAGTTAGTCATATATAAACCTCTAAAATGTCCACCATCAAATTATTTAACCTGTGGTCTGCACTGCCTCGTTGGTCTTATGGTTAGCGTAAGCGACAGCATATAAAGAGGTCTTGGGTTCGATTCCCGGGTCGGATTGCTGTTGGGTTTTTCTAACAAGAAATTCTTAGTGGCAACCCAGAGTATGGAAGATTGTGTTTTCCGCCCTTGCCTTGAAGAGCACGTTAAGCCGTCGGTCTCGGTTGTCGTGAACAACTAGGCAGTCGTTATTGGGAAGCTAGTGCCCTCAAATATACGGACAACTAGTTCAACCTTCGAATTCAGTTCACCTTTAGGTATATAGGTTTAGGCGGAGGTCGGATGCCAGTCGCTCCGTGTAAAAACTGATATTCATCTAAAACTGGTTGAACTAGTAGCTGACCCCAAATAATCTTAAAGAATATATAAGGGAATAATAAAGGCTAGGAAGTTGACGGTGTCAAACGATTTGATAGCGGTCATTCTCTCTCAGATACAGTTCATTGTATACATTAATTTTTCATAAAGCCCAACGATTGCAGGAAATGAAAGACACATTCAAGTATGTTATAAAATGCCTAGCGCCTATTACAACGCATAGTTGTGTTGTAAACGTGACCAGAATGAGCTGGCGGCACTTGTGATATGCGCCGAGACGTGTGATGCGCTTCGACTTTTAGGAAATACGACTGCATGTGACGTCATGAATATTATTCATGAGGATAGATGCTCAATGCATATGTTACCAGCAATTTGTATAATGTGGTTTTCTATGCAATATCTAAAACATGTAAGTAATGTGTGAAATACATTTTGTTTTATATTTTGCCTAGGTATTTCATATAATGCCTAATGCACAGCCGGTAATGTGCTATTTACGTGAATAAGTCAAAAGCAATCCACTCAAACTCATCTAATCCAAATGATTTAACAACAACACAAGAGATCTGGAGTAGTCACTGTTCTAACCTAACCTAAACCTAGATGATTCTGAATAAAGTTGATTTAAAATAAACAGAACACGCTCCTTTCGCTCGTCATTGTAGGTATGTAAGTAATTACATAAAATTAATAACAACAGACCAAAATCCATTATTTATACACATTGCCGGGGGATTTGTGGGTATTCTATTCAATCCCTGGGAATTGTAAATAATACCCAGGCAATATACGTAATCGACAGTAATATTCGTTAAATTTCATACATTGGCTGGATACACCTGGTATTGTTTACATTGCCTAGGTATTGTAGAGAATACCTGAATTAATAAAGATTACCGGTAACAAATATATACATATGCTTTGCCTTTGGCGTTGCGATAGATCCACATATAAATCTTTACCGATCGCAACAAAATCTCACTCCCCGCCGATTATAAGCTCACATTGGGACAGTAGAACATCCGTGGGAGAGCCACGCATTGGCATGAAGGCCCGGCTCGACCGGAGTGATACCACGACGTCACAGAAAACCGGTGTGAAATAGTTCCTGTGCTGTATTTAACAGAGTGAGTGAGGATACCAGAGGACTATTCCACAACCCTTCAAAGGTCGGCAACGCACTGGGGACGCCTCTGACATTGCGGGTGTCCATGGGCAGTGGTAGTCGCTTACCATAAGGTGATTCGTCTGCTCGTTTACTCACTATCCCATAAAAAAAAACATTAGGCCCACCACTATGGATCAGATAGCCGACGTTTTGTGTCTCTATACAGAACTTTGCCTTTTTGGATTATAGAGGTCTGATGGCAGTCAAAAACCAAAGTTCAGTCGTATTACAATGAACATAAGAACGATTTTAACCTAATTTGATAATAGATTAGAAAAGAAGAGGAAGAATCTGGGGATTTCTTATTCTGTTAAAAGGTCACTTACTTACTTCACTCCTGTCTTTACCTCCACAGAATAACTAATCTAAATAACATTATTGGTGAGAACGGCCGTATGTTAATGTATACGTTTGAGTACAATTACCTACGACATTAAACACGGTGTTTGATGCGCCGGCGCCGATCGGCGCAGGTAATAAAATATAGGGCTAGCACGAAGTTGGTATCTAGAAATGTTGCTTTTTTATTTCCACTTCTTGTGAGTTTAGTGGCATCGTTGTGTTTACTCTCGACTGCCTCGACTGCCTCGTTAACGCAATAGCAGCGTAAGCGACGGCTGTGTATGAGGTCTCGGGTTCAATTCTCGGATCTGACTAAATGTTCGTATGATCTACAAATATTTGTTTCGGAGTTTTCTATGTATAATAAGCATGTATTTATAAAAAGTACATAAGTAGCATTATATCAGTTTTTCATAGTACAAGCTTTACTTAGACGGCGTTGTATTTTGTGTGTCCAAAAATGTATATATTTTATTTAAAATTACGTACATATTAAATAAAATTACACAGAGGCTGTAATGCCAAAAAAAACATATCTATCGATTAAAATCTGAACCTATTGCCTTTATATAGAACAAACCACAAAAAAAAGAAAATTGAGTAAAAAAAATTATTGACGAATTTAAAACAAATTGAAAAGATATATTGAGTCATAAAATTCAATTAATTATTCTATTACATATTAAAGTAATAACCATCCTCGTTTATACAATATACTATAATAGCAAAAAAGAAATCGATCGATCACTTCGACACACCGATATTGAATTTAAAAGCGAGTCAACAAAAGCATTCTCTCCAATACAAACTTATCGTTAACGTCAAATTTACAAGTATAGTTCCAAAATCGTGCCCGAAACAATTTTGACAAACGGAAAACCTAAATTTGTAGACCATAATTTGATTTACAAGTCATTTGAACCTTATTATAAAAGCATTTAAACTAAATTTCGTTTAACTCATAAATGAAAACCGTAACGGTCAACAACTTCACTAGATTCGTCCGGTAACGGCAAAGCTTATTTACTTTTGAATAGAAAAATGTCGTGATCGTCGGTACTGTTAAGTTCCTTGATTTTTTCTCCATTAAATGTAGATTACTTATCCTTTAGTGGACTGTGAAGGGAATGAATAGGAAATAATATGACGTTACGCTATATTCAGACAATTTAACTATAGCATTTAAACGTTCAAGTTTTCTTTGAAGTGTTTTATTTAATCACACTTCCTAAATACGGTAAATGCGTAAGCAGAAGTTTTGGAAATATTGTGGAATTCATTCAATTCAATCACTTTACTTAGCTGCTACCTTTTTTTAACTTATGAAAACCCTCACGGGCCGTCACCCCATCAGAGTACGCGGCGGGGTGGTGTGTCGGAATCGAACAAACTACATGGTGTACCACTCTGCGCCTAAAATGTGAGGTATCTGGGAACTGCTGGTATTAACACATTCAAACCCTCCCAGCGCCTACCCACACTGAAGGAAGCTAAACGCTAAGCGTATAACGGCTGGCAGCGACAGGTCTCCTACTATGACTGCAGTGAGGGCCGTACGCTGCGGCACCCAGGCTGGGCATACCGCCAACGTGAGCTGCGCCGAATCTTCACTGCAGTCGCAGTGGTGACATTCAGGACCTCAGTTCTCTCCTAGTGACTAAGTGCGGGTACTGCCCGATGCAACTGTGTATGGAAAGGACCTACGTCAGTCGGAAGGAAAGGGTCCCATGCGGCCGCCCCGCCCACTCGAGGATGGGTAATCCTCGAGTAGGCGGGGCGGCAGGAGTACTTAACAGCGACCTAGCCTAACATGGGGGCCTTAAGCATATGCTTACCTGCTCGGCCAGTACGCTACTATGGTCTTACAGAAAACCATTCACTAAGTGAACTACTCACCTAGTCCTAAACACACAATCCATTATTCATGGATTTTCTATGTGATAATGATATCACTGCCGTCGAGCCAGTCCATGTGGTTCGATGCATGGTACCCAAATTAGTAAGGCTGCGCTGATTTCAGCACGAAAGGGTCAGCTTGATTGAAGCGGTACTATATTCCCATGGAGGACCAACCTAAAACGATAGCATTCATGTTGTTCATTAAGGGCCCAATGATACAGGAGCAACTCAATAGGCCGCCAAAGTATGGGCTACCAATCTGTGTAGTCGCATTGTCTGGATTCGCAATGAGTATGGTGACCACTACTCTTGAATTCTACTCATGCTTTCCATCAGGCAGAGTAGAATCACTTTGGCAGGCTCATACAAATCTATACACATCTCTAAGCACGAAAATAGCTTAAACAAATCCGGTCAATAAACACATGGCATACCATTGCACTTACAGTATTCACCTCACCAAAATAAAACCACATATCTGATGACCATAGTTACTAGTAAATCCGAAGTGCCGTACAAATCACCTGCAAATAACAGCTCAGCGCAACAGAAATCTCGATATCCCCGTAATTGGTACGTCATTATATAGAATACTATTTTAAATCTGTATCTGGAGCAAATTATCCGGTCGAATGATTCGAAATATATGGACAGATATGTTTAGAGGGATCGGACTTTCGATTCCAGACAAATTACTGATATACGAGCCTGACCTGATTTGAAATATTGTTTTCTAGTGAAGAGTAACCCTCTCTCACACGAAAATGCAATAAATAGATTATTGCATTTTGGCGTACGGGTATCCGGTATCCTCACTAATTCGGTCAAACACAGCGCAAACACTGTTTCACATTGGTTTTCTGTGTAACTGAGATATCACTCCGGTCGAGCCTTCCCATTCGTGCCGAAGAATTGTTCTCCCACAAGTATGTAATACAAGACTAGTCCTTTCTTTAATTGATTTTCTGCTAGTAGAAGACACGTCAAATTTGAAACGTTTCACTATTTTTTTTATTGAATATGAGGCAAACGAGCATACGTATCGCCTGATGGTAAGCGATTACCGCTGCCCATGGACACCCGTAACACCAGAGGCGTCGCAAGTGCGTTGCCGGTCTTGGGAGATGGGGAGGGGGGTGAGGCGGAGGGTTGGATTATGGGCCTCCGGTATCCTCACTCACAGCGGTGGCGCTGTTTCACACCGGTTTTCTGTGAAACTGTGGTATCACTCCATTCGAGCCGGCTCATGCATGCCGAAACTGTAACCTTCAAATTGGGGAGCCGAAATGTATGTGATTCTAGCTTTTATAGTTTGCAATGCAAGATAAAATGGGACTATTTACAATAATATCCTTTAAATATAGCTTGATCTCTTTTTCAGTTTCACTAGTGATATTTTAAAAACTAACGAAGTACATTTTAAATGTGAATATTCATAATGATAATGATTCATTTGTAATAAAACTGACACATAAAAATGAAAGTAAAGGGACAAAATTGTTTCTTCTTTTGATGAAATGGCAACCAGCTAATCAGCTATTTCTGCCAATGTCAAGTCCTCAAATCTTAAGTCTTTGAGTAATTAAGTCTTCGTCCTGATAATAATAATGATAAAAAATATTAAAAATGTGGATGAAATAAAAAAAAACAAATTGTTTATTCATAGTTATTTTATTGGTCATTAATCACACATGTCAAAGAAGCCAACCTACTTCTTCTTCTTTTGATGATATGGCAACCAGCCGGATCAGCTATTTCTGCCAATGTCAAATATTAAAAGTCTTCAATTCTAAGTCTTCGAGTCTTCAAGTCTTCGACGGGATGNTACTCGAAATTACCAGAAGGAAACAGTTATACTATTACCGTGTGGGAACATTTGACAAAGCGCCATTGTGTTGCTCCGTGATATTTGCAGTGACATCCATCTTGTACTTCTACTGGCCTCACTACTCTATTGTTCCAAACACTAGGAGTATATTTGCTTCATTTATAATTCCTTTTAAGGATAGTTCCAGGATCCTATGTTATATATTCTTGTCATTGATATCTCATATTGCAGTATACAACAAACAATTTCTTTTGTTATGTTAAATATTTTGTTATGTTAAGTATAAATATTAGTAGTGGTCACCCATCGGTTGTAGTTCGGACATATTTTTTTTAGCGAATTTCATACTCCTCCGTTTGCATAACTTAGGTTTGCATAAAGAGGGTACAAAGGTAATGTATTCTAAAATGCTAATCTGGACTCATCTCAAAAAGAATTTCATCTTATAATAATTTTTAATCCTAACTCAGTCCTCAAAATGGTAAAAAAATGTTTATAAAATTAAACAAAATAAAACCTTAGTAGAACAAAAAACTTATATTTTATGTTATTTTTAGTTTTTTATTATTTGTATATATTACCAATATTTCCGTAAGCATGTTTTACTTCTTTTCAATAGTCAACTTTCTTAAAAATGAAGTAAAGAAATCGGTGTTTAAATTTTGACAACCTTAGTCACGTGTTTGACATCCATAGAGAAGCTAGAGGCAAAACACGATGAGTTTTTAAGAAGCGAATCAGTCGTGCGATACTACCGAAAAAGAAAAAAGCTTAGAGGTTTATTTTTAAACTATTTTTTAACCTCTTTGATAGTTGACAGTATTTGTCTGTAGAATACGATCATATCTTTTTATATATATATCAATTTAATGTAGCACAACTAAGTTTGATTTTTGATTGATTATTTGATTATTTACTCAAAACAATATATATATGTATATTGTTTCGAATAAGTCGTCCCTCAGCTAATATGTATGTATGTCATGTATATACATGACATATTAGCTGAAGGACCTCTAGTGCCTAACTATATATTTGTTTTGTCAAAAGTATAATTTAAAAAAATGCTTCGTTGTGCCTTTGCCAGCGTCTCCACCCGTTATATGTCGGTTATTTGTATAAATATAACCTGTGTCCTGCTCCAAGATCCAATCTACATCTATACTGAAACATCACTTTTCAGTTCAGCGACTTAGACGTGAAAGCGTAACAGACAGATAGATAGACAGGCAGAGTTTCTTTCGAATTTATAATATTGGTGTGGATTTATGGTGTAGGTACCATAGTTTAAAACCACAACAAGTTACAAGTTTAAAACCATACTTACAACTCATTAAAAAAATATGTTTATATAAAAAAAAGTAATTTTGCTTCATGTATAGACGCGTGAGTGATAATCTAATTTATTGCAGGAAGCAATACTTTTTAAGAACACAACGTTCTCTGTTTCAATTTATTTTAAATTAAGAACGTCTTATCTTTCATCATTTAATTATATCAACCACTTAAATAGTCATAGTGATGGGAATTTTATCTGTCGATTTTAAACTATGACCGAGATTTTGCTGTACTCCGAATTCTTTTTCTTAATAACAATAGCTGTCAAAGATTTTTAAAAAAATATATGAGACGCGTGTAAATATCACGATGCATTTATATAATAATAGTTTATTTCGCAAATAAATACAGATTCAAATTATAAGTAGGCTAGCAATTTTTATAATAAATTAGCGAAGTTAACATCTGTAATCGAACTAGGCATTCTCTGTATTTCAGCTATCAGCACCAATCCAGTCTGATGTAAAACAGTTTATCTAATTATCTGAGAAGCAAAGTGCAGAATATTTTAATAAGTTATGTAATTTTATTATTTTAAAAACCGTGATATAAAATGTGTGTGTGTGTGTGTGTGTGTGTGTGTGTGTGTGTGTGCGTGTATGTATATGTGTTTGTGTATGTGTGTACTTGTGTGTTTAATTAGATTAGGTTACTTATAATATCGTATGCAGTCACTTTATCAACTCCATTATGTGTAGAATTAGTTCCGTTTCCTCGTAATTCAACCTTAATAAATATTTAGGTACCACTTTCTTGAGTTGCATTTTTACCAAGTCTATTTATTTTACAAAAATGTCTGTTAATTATACAACAAGTCTACAAGTCTATTAATTTTATTGTAAGCAAAAGGGGCAATGAAATTTGAAAATCTTTGTGCAAATTTGGTTTAACAAGGTTTTACCGATCGGGGCCAAACAAGATCTTTTGTTCGTTTCTTTAAAAGTGGTGGGTCAAATGTTTGATTTTGATGTTGAGAAAAGAAATACGTAGTAAAAATAGTTGACGAACAGTCAGAACTCTTACCTCCTCCTCCAGTCTGATATAGCATAGCAGTAGAGCAGAATATGGGATTTAATTTAGAAGAAAAACTATAAATAATATAGTATTTTATAGTTTTAACCGACTCCATTTATTCCAGGGAAGATTGCGGGATGAGAAGCGTTAGCCAGAGGCAACACGCTTGGCTAAAGAACCTTTGCAGTGGTTCGGCTGCCGTACCACCTTGTTTGCTTATATATATATATATATATATATATACAGAGTAGGTTTGTACTGGAAGCTAAAAATAAAAACTTATATGTTTTTCCATTACATATGGATTTACACAAAAAAAAGCTATTATGTTTTATAAACGTTAAACTAAATAACCTATAAACCTAGAAGTAAAAATGTATACCTATGCTAACTGTTGTAAAAAATATAACATAAAGGTGTCATTAACGAAGACCAGCTGCTTCCAAACCAACACTACGTACGGTATATATTGATTTGATTTAAAACTCCATCACTAATATGAACCATGCAATGCAATAGCGNAATAGGGCTGGGACAATTTATTAGCGTATGTCGATACGCTGTAACATTATGACCAACTACTTCCTACCGATACAGATTATAAACTGGTACTGCCGTCGTCACTAAACTGATCTGGTTTTGAATCTCGAAGCTATGCACGCAACGGTTTTTAAAGCTGCCAGTTATTTTACTGTGGGGACGGTTAAATTAGTACAGTCGCGTTTATGGTGATCACTTAATCGTTTAAGTAGAACTGTGTTCGAAATTTAAATCTCGGAAACTTAATACAGGACAAAAAGATGCCAAAAATAAATTCAAAAAGGTTTAATAGTTCTAGGAATCACATGTTGTCCTTTTTTGCACAAGCTTAAAAAAATAAATTGGATCTGTTTTATTATGGGATAGGGAGCAAACGAACAGACATCTGATGGTAAGCGATTACTGCTACCCATGGACACGCTAAAGTAGAGTTTCTAACTTTGGATGTATTCCATACCTCTTTATAATATTAGAATAGATGAATAACACCCAGATACAAAACAAACTATCGCGCTCATCACGTCTATTTGTCCTGAGCGGGAACCGAATGGTCCATTTATAATATAATATTTATTCAGTTTAAAAATATATTCACACCTTTTTAAAAGCTTTGTTTAAATGAAAGAGATGCTAAGAATTTATTTCAAAGAGGATTTGAATACCTATTTTATTTTTGACTAGTGGATTTTTAATGACCAATGGTCACTTCGGGTCTTAATATAGATTTTGTCAAGTAGAAACTCGGGCATCTCTGGGTAATATTACTCTTTTTCTAGATAAATTGGAAGGGAGAGAGATATGTGAGTAGCGTCAGCGAATTAATCTCTACTAGATGTTGGACTTCCAATAACCTCGCTCACTTAGTGTAGAAAACGAGATAGAAACACTTTGCAATGTATCTTTATGTNCAATAGCGCTGGGACAATTTATTAACGTATGTCGATACGCTGTAACATTATGACCAACTACTTCCTACCGATACAGATTATAAACTGGTACTGCCGTCGTCACTAAACTGATCTGGTTTTGAATCTCGAAGCTATGCACGCAACGGTTTTTGAAGCCGCCAGTTATTTTACTGTGGGAACGGTTAAATTAGTACAGTCGCGTTTATGGTCATCACTTAATCGTTTAAGTAGAACTGTGTTCGAAATTTGAATCTCGAAAACTTAATACAGGACAAAAAGATGCCAAAAATAAATTCAAAAAGGTTTAATACTTCTAGGAATCACATGTTGCCCCTTTTTTGCACAAGTTTAAAAACATAAATAGGATCTGTTTTTTTATGGAATAGGGAGGAAACGAATAGACGAGCAGACGTATCGCCTGATGGTAAGCGATTACTGCCGCCCATGGACACGCTCGACTAACTAAAGTTTTTATCTTTATGTGTATACAAAGTTAGAAACTATACCTTTTTATAATATTAGTATAGATAAGTGACACCCAGACACAAAACAAACCATCGCGCTCATCACATCTATTTGTCCTGAGCGGGAACCTAACTGTGCAGTTACAATATAATATTTATTCAGTTTAAAAATATATTCACACCTTATTAAAAACTTTGTTTAAATGAAGAGATCCTAAGAAATAAGTTTATTTGTTGTTTAAAGAGGATTTGAATACCGATTTTATTTTTAATTAGTGGCTTTTTGTGGTTTTGTCAAATATAAACTCTGGCGTCTCTGGGTAACATTACTCTTTTTCTAGATAAATTGGAAGGGAGAGGGATATGTGAGTAGCGTCAGCGAATTAATCTCTACTAGATGTTGGACTTCCAATAACCTCTCTCACTTAGTGAAGAAAACGAGATAGAAACACTTTGCAATGTATCTTTATGTGTCTCCCTTTTAAATGAGGTTTGAGAGGGAGGTTATTCCTTCCGTCACCTTACTGGTAACACTCCGAAGGAGCTGGCTCAAAAGCGCTGTAGTACAACCAAACAACAAGACACCATTTGTTCTTGAGAAAGCCATCTCTAATAAATGTTAAGGTTACCGCGACAGATTAACGCCCTACTTTTAGTTAACGCCTGATTTTACAAATACACAAATCACATACATAAGTTTTACAATCTGTATTTTTTTTGATACTTTAAAGATCGAAAACATCTGTTCATGAGTAAATACTGAAAGACCAATTCATTAACTACTCATGATATCCCACTGCAAGGCTCGGGTCTCCTCTCAGGGGAGGTTTAAAGCCTACGTCCCCACGTTGCCCAAGTGCGGGTTGAGGACTGGCAACATAAAGTTATGGCTACATCGTCTTATCCAATTAAGCTTCACGACTGTTATCTTATAATAACAACCAGGACAGAATGCTTAAGGTGGCCTCCGAATCACGGAGACGTGGTACTGACTGCACCGTCGTTGCTTACGCTCGGTGATTGCTTCTTATCACCGAGCTAGAGATGCTCATAGCCAGCACCTCTAGCTCATTATTAGTATGTAACTCAAATAAATCCTATTTCAAATTTCGAATTCAACATTGTTCTTGTAAATCGGCGTGTAACTTATTATCATGTCCCAGGAATACCCATTGTGTGCGTACCGCGAACAAACATTTCCTACTTAAAGTCACTATTGTTCATCATAATGAAGTGTAGGGTGACCAGGTTAGAGGAAATGAGGTGTTGTTATGTGTACACACGACTTGAATTCAATGGGCAGGTTGTGCAATGTTGGTAATGATTACGGTGCCTTCCACGAAGGGAATTGTGTACTTTTATAAAGAAATTGCACTCGATTGGATGAAAATTGGACCACCCTACAGTTACTACCTAATTGTAAACACATATTTTTTTAAATATATTCTGGTTATTTGAATTATATTTATTACTCTAGGTTTTTTGATCGTACTATGGTTCTCTGAAAATGCTATTCAAACAACGGAAGCTCAAAGTTTATAGACATCAAAACTAAAAATGGAATGGAATTAAACCGGGTCACTGTTTAAGTAATTCGAATTTATGATTTGCTTAATATCTACCATTATCACACTATCTACATTCTTTTGAACCATTAAAAACAAACCCATTTTGAACTTAAATTTTGAATGTATAAAAAAAGCTAGCTGGCATATCCTTGCGTGTTACCTGATCGTTATTTTTTTTTTAAACGTACGCGAATTAAAAAATATTCTTTGAGAACTAACAGCAAAGCCGCCAACATTTTAAGTAATAAAAAAACGTTCTTCTTTTAAAACGTTGCCCTTTTACTAATAACTACTAGTATCGTGTCCAACAGGCGTAAAGTGACTCATGAGAAAATATGCTAGAGATGCGATAATTAATCGATACTTCTATTTTTTTAAACCAGTATTTGATACTTCTAAAGATAAAAGAATAATATTGCAGTTCTTGTTCTTTGCTTAAATCCTGTTTTGTTACAAATATATGTTATTAGTATTTTAAATTGGTGCGTTGCGTGATCTTAACGTAATTTAGTTTTGTTTTTTTAAAGAAATCTGAGGATTATATTACTTCATCAGACATAATTATTCTGGTTTACCTCGAGCTAGTAACTTTTTCTTTGAGTTTCACTGTTATATAAATTCTCCATAACTAGTAAGTAGGATTTATTTAGCGTGCGTTCGGAAAATTTATTTAAACAAATTTCTCTGTACATAGGAATGACAGAATAGAGGTTTTATCTGCTTTACAAAAGTATAAAGTCATGAAACATTATTTATTTTATAAGCTTAATAAACTATATAAAGAATTGTGATGTCTTACAACCCAGCCAGTCTTTGACTAACATTTTTAAAATTGAAAATAAAATGAATTCTCAGAATATTACTTTACAAAAATAGAGGTGATACTGGTCTTTATCGCTTATCGACATCTGTCTATAGACTATAAATAACTATTATTGGAGCATTACTTTTATACGGTTAAAGGGATACCGCGAGTTAATAATTATGATAATAATGAAATGAATGAAACAAATGATATAACTTCCACACTTAGAACTGCATCCATTAAATACATAACAAAACTAAATAGTTACACGCGCATATTTTTTTGATAAATAAAGATCATTGGTTCATATGAATGTGTACTGTTAATATAAATGAAATAATTAAAATCTTAACTATTAATAGTTAAAATATGTTTGTTAGTTATTCTTATAACTAACAAACATATTATTATTATTATTATAATTATTTACCTTTTATTACTTATAGCTTTTCTTTTGTGTAATTAGTCATCTATGAGGATAAAAAAAATTAGTTATAAAGCTCGTTCGGTGACAAATAAGCAAGCGGGTGACAATAATAATTTCACCTTATTATATATACAGTCCCCAACCCGCACTTGGCCAGCGTGGGGATGTATGGCCTTAACCCTCTCCTGAGAGGAGACCCGAGCCCAGCAGTAGGACATTATGGGTTGTTAATTGAAAAAAAGTATATATATATATACAGCTAATTCTGATGAATTTAATCAGAACGTGTTGAAAATAAATGTGTTAATGTCATTCCACACACTTCTGTCTAATGCCGAATTAGGTCCAGTGAGTGCCTCATGAATATTCTATATAACTAATAAATGATAAAAATATGCGACACGTTTAGAGATATTTAGAAGAGATGCAGAAACTATATAGTTTATAGGAAATATGCTTTAAAGCTAAAAATGATGTAAAAAAATATACAAAAAGTCAATAAGAACTATTATTGTAAATTTTGATGTGCCATAAAACTTTGTATAATAACGGTCAAATTTGACTGCACGGACGGCGCAGTACTTGGCTTCAATTTATATGATTAATAAATAAATAAATATGTTCAGACATTTTAACACACAACGCCATTTAGTCCCAAACTAAGCAGAGCTTGTACTATGGGTACTAGATAACTGATATTAATACTTATATACCTTTTTTTGTAAATACATACATATTATACATAGAAAACACCCAAACTCCGAAACAAATATTTGCAGATCATACAAACATTTAGCCCGACTCAGGAATCGAACCCGAGACCTCTTGCACAGCAGTCGCATTCGCTACCACTGCACCACAGAGGCAGCCAAATATTATTATTAATAAAATTCAAATTTTGAGTCTGAGTGTTCTTTATGTTTTATTCGTATATATTTGTAAGTCCCTGCAATAAAGGAACATTGCCGGTGGTGTATCTTTAAAAAAATCCCAGAAACAGTAGCGTTCGTATTGCTTTAATTATCAAATCCAAACAAATATGAAGAAATAAATTTATAAATACAAAAAGCTAGTTGCTGAGTATTTATTGTCATTATTATTAGTTATAGTGTATAGTCATAATAGTTCATTTTCAACTTCTCACTCTTTTTTCCAAATTATTCCTGGTCATTGCAATGATATTCTCTTCTATAATTTATCACTGTACTGTTCATCCTCCGTGAAGTCATCTTCTGTTTAGCCAGCTAATACCTTTTCCTATAGTCGTTCTTTTTCCTCGTGTTAATTAATTTTCATCCATAAAACTATCTTCAGTACATTTTTTCCTTCTCACGACGTATTATGTAGTTATGAAAAGTACATTAATTTAAATTGTAACCCATAAAATTAAACATTGTTCAGCTTAAGCTATCAGCAATAATTTTCTTTGTAAGTGTAATCACTCAGAAATAACCGAATTTTATAAAAAAAACTAATTGATTATTTGAATACTACTGTTTTAAACTAGGCTATATTTTAACCTCAACTTTCATTTTAAATCGATCTTTTACGAAAAATCGTAATGGAACAAATCAGCCGTTTCAATATCGATAGAAAGTTGTGCACATCACTAACCTTATTAATATTCATGGCTTGTGAATGTAGTGTTCTTGTTATTTCTTCATTATAATTGTACAATGTACTACGAATGCGTTTGTATGAGAAATTTGTAGGAAATGGTTTATAATGTACTGGCTTTTGCCCGCAATTCCGACCCGCGTCTATGTCGGAGATCGTGCTTTTTTTTTCATATCAATATTCAAAGATAATGCGTCTTTCTATTAGTAAGAGAGCTTCAAAATTGGCTCAAAATAAATAAATATTTCAGACATCTAACACACAACGCCTAAATACAATCGTATTGAAAAGAAATAGACCATCTCCATCAAAATCTCCATTTCGAGATAGGTTATTTTTAACGAGCGAAGTAATCAATCCATTGCTGGGCTTGGGTTTATCAGGAGAGGCTTAAATCCATACGTCCTCACGCTGGCCAACTTCGGGTTACCAAGATAACGTTGTTGCTACGTGACCTTGCCGTTGGATGTTTTTAAGCCACCCAAAACCCTCCAACTAAGCATAACGACTGTTATCCTATGATAACAACCAGGACCGACTGCTTAACGTGATCTCCGAATTGGAGACGCTCATGGTAACTTGCCACCAGCGATCACCCATCCAGGTACTAATCACGCCACCGTTGCTTACTCTTGGCGACTGTTTCTAATCGCCGAATGCAACTAGGCTATAAGCGCTACCGTCGATCGATTCCCTATCGAGCAAAGTTATTAAATAAATTATTACTTATATTAATTACGTCATAAACTAAACATGAGTATTTAGTTTTGCAGGCTATTACCATACCTGTGACATTTCTTGTACAATGACTTACAAAAATCGAATACCATACCCATGTTTAATGACAAGGCAGAAGCTTTCTTACTTTCTAAAAATCTCAATATAATTATCTATTCAATAAACCTTTATGAAAGTAAAAGTGTATTTGACAAAGAAAGTTGTAAAATGTATCGAAATAACCGCTAACGAGATTCTGATGTCTTATAGAACTCCGCGTAAAGTTACGCAAGAATGCATTTATTTATAATTTGCCTAATAAACACAATATTTTTATATCACTTGTTTT
>PKRV01000344.1:509985-527323 GCA_003709505.1 Hyphantria cunea
GAAGTTTCCCAAACGCTGCCCAACCCAGCTGGATTCTTCTGCTCACCTCGTCCTCAAAGCTGTTTCTACCTAACTGCAAAGCCTGCCCGAGGTATACATATTTTTGAACAACTTCGAGAACGGCACCGTGTACCGCAACCGGTTCCGGCAGTACATGTTCATTGAACATGACCTTGGTCTTGTCGAAGTTCATCCGTAGGCCGATGCGCACAGACGAGTCAGCCAGGTCGTTCAGCATCTGTTGTAGGTCCTGCAACGTCTCTGCCATTATATATCATTTTTACAGCTTCCTTTTAGTAGTTACTCACAAACTACTGAAAAAAATCTTACTATAATAAAATGTTCTTTTTTTATGAGGTAGGTGGCAAACGAGCAGACGTATCGCCTGAAGGTAAGCGATAACCACCGCCATAGACACCAGAGGCGTCACAAGTGCGTTGCAACCCGGAGAGCGTATTGAATTCGAAGGTTAAACTAATTGTGAGTCTATTTGAGGACACTGACTTCTCAATAACGATTGCCACAATTTTTTATGACAACCGTACTTTAGTAATATGCTACGAAAATAAATCATATATTTCATTCCCTATTTTTCCACCGTCAGAATTGACCACAGTAAAAATACTGTACTATTTGTACTGTAAATAGAAGCGTATGTTTTATTATTATGTATAAACTATATCACTATAAAGTTTCATATAAATCTGGTCAGTTGTTTTTGCATGAAAGAGTAACAAGCATCTGTACATCTTCACAGACTTTTGCATTCATAGTGTTATTAAGTAGGACATTTATCGTACGATTATAAAATCGTACGATAAATGTAGTATATAAATAATAGTATACGAATGACTGTTTTTTTTTTGGTAAATTGTAACATGTTTCTTGGATGGATAGATTAAATCATGCCCTGAACCCTCTGCAAACCAAATTTCATGAAAATCGTTGAAGCTGTTTCTGACATTCAGATTATATATTGATATATATATTTATACAAGAAGTGCTCGTTTGAAAGAGTGGCGACTTCCACATACAGCGGCAACAAAAACACACAACAGCTCTATCTACCGAATATACGTCGAACTATAGAGTAATGAAGGAAACGAAGAAATTACCAATCCTGAATCGCGCAATAGAAGTTCTAGATAAGCAGGTAACATTGCGGGGCAAAGATAGTCTAAAAAAAGTAGCCTAAGTTACTCCTTATTACATCAGCTATCTGTCGATGAAAGGTCCGTCAAGATTGGTCCAGCCGTTCCAGAGGTTAGCCAGAAGAAATAGACAGACAGACACACAAAAATTGTAATAAATGTTAATTTGTTACATATATTTTGTATACATACGCATTTAGTAAAAAGCCGTTATTTTAATGTTCCAAACAGACACTTCAATTTTATTTATTTATTTAAATGTTTAGATGAATAATAAAATATTTTGGATTTCTGCCACAGTAATTAGTTGGTCACACAAAGTGTTGTCCCATGTAGGATTTGAATACACAAAACCTGGCGAAATATAAAACGGCGTGGTGACCGATTAAACCTTTTGGCCATACGTGCAGTTGCAATCAAAGCACTCTTACGATAAGACATGCAAATTATAATATCTTGAACTCTTTTCTACCTTAAATAATCTCACTAATGAAGATTGTCTGATATAATTAGATAAATGATCTTATTAACATACAAGCTTGTACCGTGGGAGAGTCATTCCTCAAACATTTGGACCGGTTCCAATTACCTACAAGACTACCTTTTGCCAGAGGCTCCACCTGCGTGTATGTCGGTTATTGTGGTATAGAGATCGGTACGTAACTTGGCCTGACTCGTTAGATCCGCAGAAGTCGTTTTTCAGGTACCTTTGATTAATAAAGGGACGAGGGGATTGTAGTAGCATCGTTCCGAGCAATTGATTGGGGGGTCAATCAACTACACTTCGATTTTGTTTGTTTTTTTTATCTAATCGCGGGCAAACGAGCAGACGTATCGCTTGATGTTAAGCGATTATCGCCGCCCGTGGACATCTGTAACACCAGAGGCGTCACAAGTGAGTTGCCGATCTTTGGGGGATGGGGAGCAGAATGGGGATGGGAAGAGGGGCTGGGGTATGGATTTTTGATTTGTTTGTTTGTGTACTAAGCGGGAAATTATCCCAACTAAACCGAAGTCTGGCCAAGTTACGTGCCGGTGCCTATAAATACTTTTAAGCAATCAAATCTTGTATAAATATATAATCTGAAGTTCAAAAACGATTTCAGCGGTTTTCATAAAATTTAATAAGCAGCGGGTTTCGGGGGTGAAAAAGCGATGTAACAAAGATTCATTTTTGGAATATTTATAAAAAAAATACCGAGCAAACCGCGGTCATCCGGGTACCAGTAGCCTATGTATTATTTTGATGTATAAGCAATATTACTATAAAGTTTTCATTTAATTCCATTCATCCATAAATTCGCACAAACCTTTGCATTAATATTATTAGTAGGAAGTTAGTAGAGTATTAGTAGGAAAGGTGTTATAAAAATTAGCAGAATAGGAAGGCATCACAAAAAACATTGTTTAAAACAACCTTCTTTTTTATTCAGTTTCACATGTCCCGATGTTTGTCTGTAATCAAATCTTGCAAGTTAATTTGACCCATATCCCGATTTTCGATTGAACTAAAATTTGAAATGTCCCTTTAGTTCTGATGACTATTCAATTATTCATTTAAAGAACGGTGCCAGTCGCTCTCAGCAAGTGGTTCTTCTCGTAGACTCCAGCTAGGGTCTCGGGGTAACTTTTCCAGGACTATAGCCTGTTTAAGTGATGTTTTACGCCACCTGTTACTACAGGCGGGTCATTGGGTCTAGTAGTTCCAGGTATTGATCTTTCTTCAAAGTGTGGCCTGTACTTAGCGAGGTCGAACCCCTAGAGGTGTAGACCTAAAATAACGCCCGTCAGCCAGCACTAGGTCGGGGGTAGAAGATAGATGGGTATTAGATAATAGATAGTCCGGGAGTAGTTGCCAAGGAGACGAGGTCTCGTGGCAGACCATACCTGTACGGTGGTCACCGATAGTAGGGCGCAAACTCTCGCAGGTGGCGAGCTTGCGATCCGTCAGTAGGCACGAACAGGCTAGTGCTCAGGCGTCCTACAAAGTCATCCAGGCTCTCCGTGCGCTGGTCCCCGGAGATCATCCTGTTCCGCACAAAGCGGGGGGTGTTCACAAGGGTGCGTAGTACGAGCGACTGCTGGGCACGCAGCCAGCGGTGATTCGTCTCGGAGACGAGGGTGAACTAGGGGACGGGGAACCATAGGACACTCCTGAAGGTGGTGATCATTTACTATCACATGATCTGTATGCTCATTTATTCCTACACAATAAAAATTAATATTCGTTTTATTTCAGACTTCAAAAGATTTTCGTCATTAACATTTATTAGTATCATAGTTTATCCCAACAAACCATGAGTGTATTTTATAGCAGAAGTATTTAATGGTCACAAACGGCAGGTGGTATAAAAATACCAAACCAGAGACACATAAATAGACCTTATCTAGTCGTACATCGAGCGCATCCTGCAGCTGCCGTTTCCAATGCAAAAGAATAAATGAATGTCTTTTACGGAACGCAAATATTTTTAGTATTTAACGGTTTGTTTAAAATTATATTTCCTTTTTTCCTTATGCGAAATGCAAGGAAGAATGGCGCTCTAGAGACGCGTTTGTCGATTTGGTCGATTCTTATTTTAATTGATTTGTCTGGGTCTCACCCACTTGGTGAAACACAGCGCAAGTACTGTTTCACACCGGTTTTCTGTGAGCCTGTGGTATCACTTCGGTCAAGCCAGCCTATTCATGACGAAGCGTGACTCTCCCACGGAAGTTCACGTACGACGTAGATATCGCCTAAAGATATGACAAAATAGGAAAAGGAATTTTAATCGCATTGAGATTCAAGCCTCTATTTTAAGGAGAGGTATATTTTCAGCAGTGTATTTTTTAAGGTTTAACGATGATGAGATTCAATTAGAATTGACCTCAATAAAATTTGTTAATTGTTGCAATAATAAGTGGTAAGTATAGAAGTAATCATTTCTCGCTTCACTTTACTTCAATTAATAACCCTCAACTGTAATCAAAATGTAAAAAAGCCGTCAAGTTTCTTCCATAAAGTTGGAGAAATGTTGGTTGTAGTCATTAACATAAATAAAAGACATGAACCAATACGTGTTATCTCTAGAACAGGCACTTGGCTAATATAAACTTATATCAAGAATAGATCACAATAAACACACTTAGAATATATGCCATGATAATTTATTTTCTAATGAGAATAGAATCAAATGAAAATATGTGTTTAAAGCCACTTCATTTCAAACCAATCTCTCTATCACCTTTTTGTAAACAATTTCCAATTACTAATTTGAGTTATATTAGATACAGCATAAGAGTTGGAGCACATTAAGAAAACTGCTCTCTAGCTCTAAGCTATTTATTCTCTAACACATCGCCGTCCACTACTGAACGAATTCCTCCTCCAAATAGAACCAGCCATTCAGATCTTGGGTAGGACGCATCCATCCGACACCAGCCATTTTTCTGAAGTCATAGATCTTTCGGTGCCGTAGAGCAACCTACATTCCATTTGCCACATCAATTTGGCTAGAGACATGATAGGCCTGCTTTTCCCTTAGCGTACTGATTCTCCGTACGATATCCAAGTTTCTATCGAATTGTTCAGTTATTCTATCCGTTTATCACTTTTGACATATTATTCTATTCCTTTTTTTTCAATGCAACAACTGCACTCGAAATATATGCTTTGAGGAACGCTTTACAAACATACATGAAACGAATACAGGCAGAAGACTAACTTGTAAATCACACAAAACGTTTTCCTGTCCACAATCCCACGTGGTAAGAACTTAAAATACGTAGCATCTATGGGAAGCTACAAATTGACCATTTATTCCACTATGCCATCCGCGCTATCAAACTTCTACTCTTCGCTACCATATCGTAGTTGCTTCTTTCATCATCAATAACATTTACTGGTTCACTACTTAACATAGAACCTCTTCTTAAAAAGGAGGATTTGGTCTACACACAATACCACAAAGGCCAGATGGTTTCATATGGAGTTTGTTTCGAGTTTAACTTCTCTTCGTAGTGCTTTTGTCATAAAACTCACTAGATATATGAGGGTAGCAACACACTGTACATTTTTTCGGTATCCCACACGGTAGATAGTAATAAAAATAACAGGTAATCCAAAAACCTCAGCAATAAGTAATCAGTTACATCACTTGCATAATGATTAGTATTTTACCAGCCAAAGTAAACAAAAAGCAGCAACATTCTACATTCACACGAAGTACCGTTACAATAAGATGAATAGATGAATGATCTTACAAGGAGTTTAGGGCTTGCCGGCTGTACATTCACTGTCCCGTTCATTAATAATTATGAGACAGTAATGTATTTAATACAAGATTCTACTCACGACTTGGACTAATGGTACTTCAAAAATTTTAATTCAATCTCTTGAATGATTACCTCGTAATTATGTATAGTTTATTACATTGCTGGCATAGTACTGTTTTACTCTAGATCTGATGATTCAAGTGACTATGATCGCATATGGACACCCAAACTCAAGCGTACATGAATGCGTTGTCACTCTACGAACTCCCTCTTTTGTAGTTCTTTAGTGGTTTGCCTAATGATCACACGTTTACCGTTGCCCGTGGACAACCGCAACGCCAGAGGTTTCACAAGTACATTGCCGGTCTTTTAAGAAGGAGTACGTTCTTTTCTTGAAGTTTGTTTTGGTCCGGAAATACCGCAGACTTCATTCATTCATTCCACAGTTTTGTTGTGCGAGGCAGAAAGTTTCTGGAAAAGCGTACAGTTATGGACCGTCAATCATCTAGGTGAAGAGGATGAAACTTCTGTTGCAAAGGTCGACGGCGGAAAGAGTTTTCCGCTGTTAAAATAATTTGTTTTCCGATTTTGTTTGATTAAAGTTAGTAATCAGCTTATAAAGTATCACAGTAATAAAAAACTTAAGACAGAAAAAATGTTTCTTACAAAAAAATCTAGTCATTTTGATAATAAACTAGAAGAAATTCACAGTAACATAACACGATATATATTTCCATAGCGTATGAATCAAAACAGAAGTCGTATCGTTTGAACCGTGGGAAGGTTTCCATTAACTTGTACGACACGTCACGTTTAAGCGTGTTGTAATAATAAGTTTTAGTTCGCACTTACAAAATATTTAACACTCTTCTAGCATTGTTTGAGATTCCATGTACCCTATAGCTGACAGCAAATTATCTTATTAACTTTTCTCATTAGCTAACTTACATTATCCAAATTCATAATTTGGATAATGTAAGTAAATAATAAAGATATATGTTTAGTCAATTATTGTCTATTACCCGTAACACAAGCTCTGCTTAGCTTGGGACTAGATGGCATTATGTGTTAGATGTCCAAAACGTTTATTATTATATATTATTATCTATTAATTATACTACTTTCTGGTTACATGAAGTGACCTTCTTTTTCTATTATACTGTAAGACTGTTGAAACTACCCGTTCATCGAACTTATAGATTACCTTATTTACTATAAGCTATTTATTATACTGTAAGACTTTATATACTTGTGTAAAGCAATAAAGTATTGAATATTTACTGCACAGTTGGCGTAGCGGTTTAAGTGGATGTCACGCCGCTTTCTACTGCGCCAAGTGTTATGGGTTCCAATCCCACATGGGAAAACGCTTTATGTGATCTGCAAATCGTTGTTGTTCTGAGTCTAGGTATTATTTGTCTTCGTTTTATGTTTTTTTGTAAAGTCGTTTAAAAAGAAAAAGTAGTGATTTTTTTAAACTCATAATAGAGTCTAAAAATCACTAAATCTTTTTCTCCTTTATCATCAATTTGTGTGAACGTTTTACAAAATTGAAGATCTTAAATACTAGTTTGTTAACTACGGAACAAAAACACCACAGCTTTAATCGGATTACTCGAGGTGCTTACAAAGAAACTATGGGATTAAAGAAATCCAATCATTATTATTTTCCTCTGCTTTACGAACAAAAGCTTCACAGAAAAAGTAATAATATTTCTTCCCACCTTTCATTGTAGTTCTAAGAATAATATTTCACTGTTAATGAATCAGACTTCTGTAATTTGATTTTGCAGTTAATGTAGATGATTTATAACCAAGCCGCAAATTAAAAATTTCTCTATACAGAAAAACTCACTTCGGCATAATGGGGCCTACTTGACTGTTGTGAAACAGCTCTTGCGCTGTGTTTCACTGAGTGGGTGNTGTGGGTGAGGATACCGGAGGCCCAAAGCTAACCCCTCCATATCCCCCTATATCCCACCATATTCTTCTAAGGCCGGCAACGCACTTGTTTCGCCTCCGGTGTTGCGAATGTCTATGGGCGGCGGTAATCGCTTACCATCAGGCGATACGTCGCCTCGTTTGCCCACGATTCCATAAAAAAAACAAATGCCAATAATTAAGGCATCAAGTTTGAAATCGAGTTTACCACTTATTAGTACAACTTCATCTAAACATGTTTGAGACAATACTTGATAAATTTTACTTACATTTCTACTAAATAACAATTTAAACATTCTTGCGAAGAAGACGCTTAACGAGAACTTTTGCGCACTTGTTCGAAAATTGTGTAGAGTTAATACTTGATATTTGGCTAAACAACTGTTAATGATAAGAAATAATAATTCCGATGTATTTGCAAAATCCAAATAGAATAAAAGATTACATAAAAATATGACAAATTCGGTTGATAACGCTGCTGGTGTCTAAAGTAGGTATAAGAAGCTATGTTATAGGACACCAGGTCTCCATCCGGATCACGACTACTCATCAGTCCATCGCAGTCCACTGCTGGACATAGGCCTTTCCAATTGCACGCCACTTGATTCAATCGTAGAATCTCGCATCCAGCTCCTGTCAGCCGTCTTGCGCAGATCATTACTCCACCTGACCTGTGGACGTCTTGGCAAACATAATGTAGGACATTACGTTTGCTAAGACGTTTACCCGCTTAAAGAACCCGTTTACCTCAACGGTTATCAGTTCTGTGGCTAATACGGCCAGCACATTGCCACTTCAGTCTGCGAATCCTGTGGGCTATGGCGATGACTTTGGTGCTCTTCCGTATCACCTCATTCCTGGTGCGATCCCTTAGAGAAACGAGAGATCATGTCTAGTTATTTCAAAATACTATATGAATAAAATGGTTATAATACCGTTGTATAACAGAATACAATAAGTAATAAAAAAGGAAAAAAACGAAACGCACTACAGGTAGAGAATCACTAATTACTTTCAGACCGAATTAGACACCGCGTTACGTAAGGCCTAGGTCTATAATATAATTTTATTCATCTATCTATTTATGTATAAATTTTAAGTTGGTTTGTGTTCGCGTCTAAAACTCGAAAAGTTATACCGATTAAGATCAAATGTTTGATAAACAACCTGTCATAAAGATATTTTCCTGCCTTGGCGGCACAACAATAGCGTATGCGACTTCTGTGCATAACGTCTCAAGTTCATTTCCCGGGTCGGAAAATGTTTGTAGGATTCGTAAATATTTGTTACGGAGTTAGGGTGATTTTTATGTATATAATACATGTATATTGCACAGAAAAAAAGCATGAATGTATTTATATCTGTTGTCCCATAGTACTAACTTAGCTTACACTAGATGGCGCTGTGTGCCAGATGTTCAAAATATTATTAGTTTTGTTTCTCATTTCACATCAATGCAATCTGTGTAACAGTGACAAGACGCTTGGCAGTCAAGTTAGTTATTAATAGCATCGTCAGACCTTCGATACATGAGTTATTCATATAATTCATATTAAATAATGATCGATACTTAACGCTCGTTTAGTTTCCAGGTGGTATAATGGACACATTCTAAACCCTCAATGGATGCACCTCATAATTTATAATCAGATAAGTTGATACAGCCATGTAATAAATTCTTACTCTGCGCAAAGTATAGGGCAGTCAACGTTTAAATTATTGCTAACTATTTGTTCTTATTTAAAGTGTCATATTTGAAACTGTGACTAGAAAGGATAAAGTAAAAAATGACTACATCAGAGAAAATAGCACCATTAAATGAATTATTGAGAAGCAACAGGTTAAAAATGTATGTTACATGTGATGCGTAGAGATGAGGAAGCGAGTATGGAAGTCGACGGATATAAGAGTGGAGGACGACTAAAGAAAAAATGGATGGACTGCGTGAAAGAGGATATAGCTAGTAAGGGAGAAAACAGTGAACTGACAAGTGATCAAAGAGAATGGAGAAAGAAGATTCATTGTACCGATCCCAAATAAAATTGTGAAAAGAGTAGGAAGATGATGATTTCAAACGTGAATATCTGTTAAGATTGATGTAAAAACTATTGCTACTTAATGCGTCTTAACGGCTAAATGAATTTGGATAAACAAAAGCTCTGAAGTGTGCTATTTTTAAATGATTTAATATTATCAACGAATGAAATACCTTGTAGATAAATTTGAACTTTCGATAAATATGTTACAAAGGAGACTATAGTATAATTTTCTAAAATCTTTTGTAAGTGGCCTGGAAAACAATGTTTTGTTCAAATCAATACTTAACAATAACTTCTTCCAAGAAAGATTAAGCTCTTGTGACCACATTAGCAGTGTCACTCACATTGCATTGTATATCATCAGAATTGCATTGTACAAATTTTGACACGGTTAAATATCAATAAATTACTTCTAAAATAAATGAGTGGAGACGCTACGACCTGTTCAATCAAAAAGAGAAAAAAAAACAAGTAATTTATATGTAGCCGACATTAAAATGGAATATGTAATAAATTTTACGCATTGTCAACCCTATTCATCGCTCAAGGGATTGTACTGCAGTCACACTATGTAATGGTGGGGCTGCTATTATAAGTTACGATTTTGTAGTACGATAACGTTATTTAGAGTTGCAGAACAAATTGATAGTAGATATGAATATATTTGCCTTTCACTGGAGACTTAATATAATGCGGTAAAGAAAGAAAAAAATTTGTCATTCGAAAACTCTCTATACTTAACCAAAAATCACTCAAAATTAATTATGTCCTATCACATAACTTTATAAATGTCCACACTACAATTAGTTATTTTGTAACAAAAAAATATATAAAAAATTGCAAAAAAAATAGCATTTTGGAAATCACTTCATTAAAATAAAAGACGAGAAAATAAATTTTGGAGAATTTTTAGTTTAGTTTTATAAAACCATTGACGGCTATTTACCACAATCCATCTTCCACACGATAATTGCGGGTATATCCTGCTACAAGAAATAGATTATTGAAAATAGATACCGCTGTATTACTACTAGGAGGCCTAAATAGCTGATTAAAAGATAGCCAGCTATTTATATTACGAATATATTATATATAGATTGCACGGATGGCTATTAATTTAGGTAAATGCATGTGCTACTGCGCATAGTGTTGAAAATTCAAGTCATATGTCAACACTACAAAAATATTGTGTTTTTTAGGGTTCCATGCCTCAAAGGGAACAAACAGATTCCTTATAGAACCACTTTATTATCCGTCTGTCTTTTTGTCAAGACTCTTTTTCTCAGGAACGCGTTGAGGTATAAAGCTGAAATTCATATCATATACTCATGTCTACTATCCCTTGGAGCTGTAAAAAAACTTCTCATCAGCAGCATTTTATGACATTCTACTACAGGCTACTTCCCATGCACTCGGAAACTTAAAATTTGGTATGAAGCAACGCCTTATAGTACAGAAAAAGAAAAAATTGTAAAAAACATAATATTTTAGTTACATCAAAATTAAGACGTCTATACTGAAAATTTTCGACACTCGCAAGGCAATCAAAACTTACAGGGTAGTTCCCGTGAACTCAGAATCTTAAAATTTGGTACGAAACAACGTCTTATAGCACAGATAGTGAAAAATTGCGCAAAGCATACATTTTTTGTTGCGTCATTTAATATACCTACGGGTTTGAACGGAACCCTCGGTGTGTGATTCCGCTTTTATTATCGTCTTTGCCGATTTTTTTTTCTTTTTGAAAGAATTGTGCCTGAATCAATTCTGCCTACAGACAATACATCAAGGGGACCCCCACTTTAGCGGCCTGATTCGTTGTTGTTAATCTGGGTGTTTTTTATGTCCGTTTCAAGTAAATTTGTATAATCAGTGAAGATGTCAGATCATCAGCGATTACCGTAACTCTCGCGCATGATGTTTGTATGTGTTATATGTTCAGAATGTATGAGCTGCAAATATTTGTTTCGGAGGTTGGACACTTTCTTTGTATAATATGTTGCATGTATTTACAAAAAGAATATTTATGCATTTATGTCGGTTATCTAGTACCTATAACAAAAGCTATGCTTAGCTTGGTTCTAGATGGCGTCGTGTGTTAGATGTCCGAAATGCTGTATGACTATTAATTGGCCGTGTGATGACGGATTACCACCGATGATGAAATGTCACCGATCATATTTATCCCAGTGGTGCTCATAGCCCAGTTGCACTCGGTGATCAGAAACAATCACCAAGGGTAAGCAACGACGGCGCGGTCAGTACCTGGATGGGTGACCGCTGGTGGCATATTACCATGAGTGTCACCGTGATTCGGAGGTCACGTTAAGCAATCGGTCCTGGTTGCTATCTTAGGATAACAGTCGTGAAGCTCACTTGGAGGCCTTTGGGCGGTTTAAAATCATCCAACGGCAAGATTACGTAATCACAACGTGTCTTGCCAGTCCCCAACCCGAACTCGACCAGCGTGGGGATGTTTAGTCTTAACCCTCTCCTAAGATGAGACCCGAGCCCAGCAGTGAGACGTTATGGGTTGTTGATGATATTCATCCCATGCAACAATAACCCTGCAAAGAGCAGGACAAATTGAAACAAGTCCTATGAAAACCCGTCTTGCGAGCGTGGTTCAGTAGTTCAAAGCCTGCTTTCACAGAACAGGCCTGATTTTTATGTATTGCCTTGTCAAAATGACTACTACGTCTGATAGAAAAAAAGCAGAATCTTTGCGAAAGCAGACACGCAACAACGCAGTATGTTGACCCACACTTTGGCCGCCTAATGATGCTTCTGCATCATTGGGCCTCCAGTATCGCAATTATCAACGAAACACGACAGCATGAACGCTGTCATTTTACGTTGATTTTCTGTGCGAGGATAGTACCGCCCCGGTCGAGTCAACCCGTTCGTGCTGAAATCAGAGTAGCTCTACTACCGGTGTTATGACTGTTAAAGACTTTTGGTGTAATTAGTGTGATGTATGTTTCAATAGAGCTTGTTTTGCACAAAGATTGTCATAGAATACGTTCTGGAATTAAACTCACTTACACTTATTCCACCTATTATTATTTAAAGATTATCCTTTCATGATGCCATAAAGCGAAACCGGTGAGGTGTAAAAATAAATAACTAAAATAGTGAAATAAGTGCAAGTGAGTTCCATTTCAGAATATATTGCAACAAGTTCCATCAAGTGCCGACAATCGAGAGTATAAAGTACAGTCATAGAAGCTTCTGAACTAAATAAAATAGTCCCCGTTGTAGCACATTTGTTTTTATTAGTGATAATTTTGGTGCCGCATGAAACTAGGTCTTTGAAAATGTGTTTTAAATTACCTGTCTCACAATATATTTATTTTCATTACGCCGTGTAAATACAAATATCCTTTAAACTTATTTTTTTAGATATCTTTTATTACGTCTACAAAAAGTTTCACTGATCAAATTCTCACTACTTAAGTACTTAATCTTTTAGGTATATCCTAACGTAGAAATGCTCTGAGAATACAATAATTGTAAGATACTATGAAGCCTGAATTTATAGCTATAATTAAATTAAAAGTAACGGTAGTGGTAAGTGCTATGTTAAGTTAATGATAGTACTGAAGTATGGCACTACAATACTATCATTATCTTGTTTTCAACTACTCAACACATGCATCCGCACGGATGGCGCCACCGTTTTCTACTGCACTGAGTATTGTGGGTAAACACAGTACATTGTAAATCCATCATGGGATATGACTTTGTGTGATCCACATTTACTCCACTGAGTCTGTCCGGAACACAGATGATGAATATTCCCAATGCGAGAGTTGTTTTTTCTACAACAACAGTCAATTCAGTTAAAACTAACCAACCAACTAGTAATAATTCCCAGGACTGTTTGTAAATATTGCTAAACAACACCCAAAAATATTTACTTCTGTTTTGATTGTTGTGTCCGTACACAACCGCAAGAATGTTGACACTGTATACAACGTTTCAATACAATTTTGTCCGTTGCATGTTAAATAGCGCTTTTGAATTTTAATGTCCTGATGTTACCTTGCAATGAACTTCATATTTTCATAGTGATGTGATCGTTATCGATATTTTAAGATGTGTTTTAACTTGATATCGATAGCAATAAAGTCAATTATTTTACTTTATTTTTATCACTGTCCGCTTATCATGAGGAACAATGTTTAAGACTGTGTTGCAAATGCAGAAACGGTAAAATATTAAATATTCTGTGGTATATGATAACATGAGTTCTTTTCTGAATTCCACAAAAGACCCTTTAAAATAAAGATTTTTTTAACAATGGCTTACTAATGGTTTATTTTCTTCTAAATTAAGCAATGGCGTGTATTTATAAATGTTTATGATCATTCAACTGTAATAGGACATAAAAATCTTCAATTTTCAAAGTCCTCAAGTAAGTATTCATACATTTCTCAAACCGTGCAGGCGTNCCAGGCGTAATAATAATAGTTATTTTATATTTAACTGCTTTTTGTCAGTTATCAGTCTTTCTGTAAGTGATATTTAAATGAAAGTTTTTTAAGGTAAAGCAACACTTTAGTGATCTGATTAGAAAATTATTTGATGCGTATTATTACTTAGAATTATAATCTTTTTAACTATCGATAACATATGTCACATCCCTACATAAAAGCGCCAAAGATATAAATTTATTCACATAGAGTATTATGATGCACATGCGTAGGAATGCAACTCATTCGCTCGATGACGATATGATTGGTCAGGTTCAATCATATTATAGAAGTATTGTATGTTAGAACGATAAAATAATCTAGAGTAAAATTTTACAGATATAATTTACAAAAAACCTAATTTTCAATAGTGCAATGTTTTTATTGCTGGAATTAAGTTTAAATGGGGTTTTCCCGTCTGGTGATGGATTAAGAACACTGTGTCACCATATCTATTTATCCCATGGGTATCGTAGGAAGCAAGTAAAGGAACAAGTCACACGGGACAATTTTATTAGAAAGAGAAGAAACATTTGAAACTAATCATTTACCAGCCCAACTGGCCAATGTGTTATAGAAGACCAAAACCTCTTTTCTAGGAAAAGACCCATGTACAGCAGTGAACTATTAAAAGCTGCTAACGAGGTATTAGAGACTACTTAGACAAAATTATTGAGGTGGAAGCCCATTCCATAGAAGGCCAGCCATTAAAATATCCTTTCAACTTCGGTTTACGCTAAGTCTACTAACCTGTCGTTAACTAGTAATAAACGCTGATGCAAATCATTATAAATAAATAAAATAGCTTTTCATGTAAAGAAATCTCATCACTTTCTATAAAAAGACTCTAAAGTTGAATAAGTTAATAAACTCACAATGACTTGGGATTGCTCATAGAAGTTTGTGGTGTGGTCATATATTTGAAACTAGCCGACCCGTGCCCGCTTCGTTAGACGTTAATAACCCGCTTTTCTTGGAATTGATTTACAAATACTATTTTTTGTTTAATCATAACAAAATATAGCCTATATTACTCCTGAATAGTGTTGTTCTGTTAGTGAAAGAATTTTCAGGATCGAATCAGTACTTCCGAAGATTATCCCCTACACTGTACTACTATATAAACAACGTTAGAAACTTAACCTCTTTATAATATTAGTATACAAACAACAACCCATAATGTCCCACTGCTGGGCTCGGGTCTCCTCTCAGGAGAGGGTTAAGGCCATACGTCCCCACGCTGGCCAAGTGCGGGTTGGGGACTCGCAAGAATACGTTGTGGCTACGTAAATCTTGCCGTTGGATGTTTTTAAGCCGCCCGAAGGCCCCCAACTAAGCTTCACGACTGTTATCGTATGATAACAACCGGGACCGACTGCTTAACGTGACCTCCGAATCACGGTGACGCTCATGGTAACATGCCACCAGCGGTCACCCATCCAGGTACTGACCGCGCCATCGTTGCTTACCCTCGATAATTGTTTCTAATCACCGAGTGCAACTGGGCTATGAGCGCCTACTGGGCTATGAGCGCCTAATATTAGTATAGATAATTATAAACTTATGAAACTTTGCTAATAGAAACTTAATCCTTATAATGTTATAATTGCGAAAGTTCATGGAGACGGATTTATGAATGTTTGTAATCGTTTCACGCAAAAACTACTCAACAGATGTAGATGAAACTTTACAATGGTATAGCTTAAACATTAAAATAACACTTATGCTTAGTATATAGCGATAACCGACATATAAAAAAAGCTAGTTAACTTAAGACGGACTTCTGATCCCAAACCAGGTCACTTTACCGTGATAACCGAAATTCTTTTCTCATCCCTTTTAATTTGCTTAAACTCAAAAACATAAATAAAGAGACAATCTTAATGAACTGATTTCCACACATTTATGATCTAGAATCATAAAATTGGTGCTTTCTTTTTCGTCAATGAAAGTTAAAACAAAATATTCACTTTTTAATTTAAACTAAACATAAACCTGCATTTATTAACTTGATATCTTCGTCTTGAGAACCTGTATTGAAAGCCGCTAATTGACCTGAGACTGCGAAAATATATGGCCTGGTTTGATTTCTTTGGCTACTACATTAAAAATGTCTATTGAAATAATTTACGTTATTTATCTGTCTTTTTTATATGTGAGCCTGCCAAAGTGACTCTAGTCTTCCTGATAGAAAGCATGAATCCAAGAGTACTGGTCACCATACTATATCTACGCATTCATATCCTCGAAGAGAAAGGCAGAAGTAAGTCTCACTGCAACTATTTCTGCAGTAGTGTGGTCCTGCGTAAATCGTTTACTGTTTCGCTACTCATGATAACCACATGATGAATAGGTGTGGTGTAATTTCTTATTGTTAAGCTATTAAACCACACCTATTCATCTTGTGGTTATCTTCTTAACAACATGAATAACTCATGGACACCTAAACGCCTTTAAGTTAGGGGTGACAGGTGTATTGCCGTCATTTGAGCTCGCCTTCCCCTCCAACAGAATTAAAGGAGACTCAGACTCTGGTTAACAACGCTGATTTCAGCAAGAACAGGTCGGCTCAACTGAGGAGGTACTATTCTCTGACTAAAGACCAACCTAAAATTACAGCATTCGTACTATCGTGTCTCATTAGTGATGTCGTAAGAAAGATGCTTCTGCATCATTAGACCTCCCAATGATGCAGAAGTATCACAATAGACCGCCAATGAGTGGAGACCGCGTCTCGGCTAACGTAGCGTAGGACGTCCACAAGCCAGGTGGAGCGATGATTTGCGCAAGACGGCTGGCAGGAGCTGGATGCGAGAAGCCATAGATCGAACTAAGTGGCGTGAAATTGGAGAGGCCTATGTCCAGCAGCGGAATACGATAGGCTGATGATGAGACCGCCATTGCATAGTCTGCACTCGGAATGAGAATGTAGTAGACTACTGCTCTTCATTCTTCTGAATTCTGCACTTTCATTCAGAGAGCATTCACTAAAAAAACTGTAATTTTAAAATTTGACGACTATACTATAAATGAAAAGTTTCTATTACAAAAATGGACGACAATTTTCCCACTAAGTAATTTCATTATCTGATTTTGCGTAATAATTTATTTTTGTCATAAGCATTCAAGAAATTTCAACCAACCGCGTAATAAAAATTAAAAAAACAGTAAACGTCTGGTTATAATGTTGTGCTCGTAACCAGTAACTTTCTTTCACTCATAAATCATGTGAAATTCAGGTTTGTGTATGAAAGTGCCATGCGGGTTTAATACCACAAACAGTAGTAATAATATTAGATTTATTGGTAATACTGTGAAACAATGTTTCTAGGGCATAAAGAAGATTAAATTTCTGTATGTGTTATAATAAAATGAAATTCCTTCAATTCTAAGGTAATATTTATTGAGCAATTGCAATAGCATACCCACAAAATAAATATCTGTGTTTGTGATCAATTTGAACAGGTATTCTGAA
>PKRV01002856.1:7668-30696 GCA_003709505.1 Hyphantria cunea
TCTATACAGATAAATAAAATTGAAGTGTCTTTTTTCAACTAACAGCTTTACACTTAATGCATATATATATAATAGTAGCTATATATCTTACAATACCTCTTAGTAGGTAGAATCTGATACAAGAATGGGACTTGAGAAACTAGCTAACAGATGATTGAACTTAATATCTCTTTGGGGTGTATGTAATCGGTTGACTTTTGTACCAAACAAAACCTTCCCGCTGCTTCTGAAATGTAACCTCAAATCACAGCCGTGTATTAAATTTAAAAATGTTACTATCCTACTAATATTAAAAACACCAAAGTTTGTATGGATGGATGTCTGTTACTCTTTCACGTAAAAACTACTCAACGGATTTGGTTGAAATTTTACAGTAATATAGTTTATAGATTAGAATAACACATAGACGATAACCGACATATACGCGAGCGGAGCCGCGGGCAAAAACTAGTTAAATATAAAACCTAGGTGTTATTTGGATTGGTTTTAAAAATCAACTTTCATTTATCGAACATTTTAGAACACTAATGAAATGTCTAAAAGAGTTTCTTTATACAGACGAGGATATCAACTTGGACATGGGGTCTGTCATTTAATAAAATAAAGATCATAATATGTAGCTACTTATTTGGGTTCTATTTGCTACGGTTGAACTCCTGTGTGGGCCGACAGGGCGACTATAGGCGCTGTCCGCCGCAAACTGTTACAAGACCAACGACTTGCATTGAGTTTCTTGTGCTAGGTATATAGGACGGATGTCTGTGCACGTCCTCGTGCTAGGGGAATTCAACGCGAAATCCATAGCGTGTGAATCCATCCAAAATGGCGGCGTTTGAATAGCTTAAATTTAGTCAGTGTTTTAAATTTCACTTTGAAAATTAGTTTGACTATTTTCAAACCTATTATTATTTTTTCTATGATATGGAGACGTAAATGATCACATTAATAAATAAAAAAAACATGCATATTCCCTATTGACCTACCGCGCAATTACAGTACGCAATATTACTTATGACGCTATGGTACGTGAAGAAAAAGAGAGTAAACTAATATTGCCGTGAGAGCGATCAGGGTGCGTGAACTGCGAACATCAATGGCAAACATATAATAGTTTTACAGTAGCGAATCTTGACAGTGACTTTCAGAATTTTTTGAATTCCTAGTTACATTTTTTTTATTATAACTATTTTATTTAAGTGATTTTATTAAAGCAAGGTGTTCATTGTCGTACAATTTTTTTTAGAAATATCACTACTCCGAGATAAGAAAAAACTCTTTGTGATGTGCTTGTGCTGCTATTATATTATTTTTGTTGTACACTTACTTAAGGAACCTGTTAAACTTTTCAATCGAATGTCCAATCTACGAGTATAAAAATGTTAGTCTATACATTTGAAGTTTAAGAAGACATTTGAAGAGTGATATAGTTATCTTTTCTCTTACGTGTAACTTGCTTGGTATCAATCAAATTTGTCAAGGCATGCAGTTTTAGACCGAACGACTCAGATTGCGGCGCAAATAATTACGTATGCAACATATCTATTGTTTTACAATATCATTGGTTAGAATGTTACAAAAGACTTGACTTGAAATGTTACAAAAAATTAATATAATAATATATTGTCTAATGATGTGTGCGCGAGTCCGACGCCCACTTGGCCGGCATTTAAATGTGTAGCAGTTGGTGGACATTCTGATTTCACGCATTCTGATTTAACCTGTTTGTTTTCTGACACTCTCTGTTTGTGTTGTGTCTGTGAGGCTAGCCTTATTCGTCGGTATTGCAGGAGCGCTTCTGAACCTCCGCGCGGCGGCCCACGTATCAGTAGCGCGACGTGCATCTCAATGACGTCACTGCCGGCACTGCGTACACAAGAACTAGGCGAGCGAGAGCGCGCAGGTGGCTTGCGCGTGCCGCGGCGGCCCTGAACTTGAACTGGCTCAGTGCTATAGTCGTCTAGGCGCCCGGCCGCCTTGCAAACCGTTATGTGTCCCTATGAAGGCGAAAGGAGGACACAGGGGGTTCAATGAGTAAAAAGTGGCGATACTCACGTATGTAGTCGTTGCTGGCGTGCTTGTCGTCGGGGGGCGGCAGCGAGCCGGACGACGCGTTGTGCTTGCGTCTCGGGATCATCCTGCGCAAATCACGCATTAACTGTTAGTAAAGCTTTATTTGGTTCCAACGCTACGCGTACTTTCAGTTCTAATAGTTTGCCAACATTGCATGTTTGGCCAGCCAGCGGTTTGATTCAACCAGCGCAGTGTACAGAAAACCACTTTTAAACTGATGGTGCGAGCTTGGCGAAGCAGATTTTTTCAGGAAAGTTGTAGTTACGCTGCTGATTATCCTCTATGCTACGTTCAGTTGGCTAACTCATTTTGTTTCATGATAAATCCCACAGTAGGACTAGTTACGTGTCGCGGGGAACTTTGAAAACCTACACCTGAACAGGCACAAATAACAGACTTGGAACAAGTATTGGAATGTGGATGTGGTTTGAACCCATTACAGTCGGCGCTGTAGAAAAGGGCGAGGCGACTGCTTACATCCCCACTACACAGCATGAAACATCCGCATAGTTCAAGGATTATGAATTGTGAAAGACTGAAACGGCAGACTGTGGCCACTTCTGGGACAACTTTTGAACAAAATCTGCAGTAGAACTATTAATGGCTTATGTGACAAACTGTATCAGCTCAGATCGCTCTTTGCGGTGTCTCTAAATGGTTAATCTGCAATGTTTTAACACTCTGTGAGGATAAATCGAAATACATGACCTTCTCCATTAGAAAAACATTCGATGTTCTTGATGGTCATTACTAAAAAGTTCGCAACTGTCATCGATCTTATTTTAGTTGTTGCTCCTGTCCTAAACTACTCTGCTACTTAGTATCCTACTAATATTTTAACGCGAAAGTTTGTAAGTACGGATGGATGTTTGTTACTCTTTCGAGTAAAAACTACTGAATGTATTTTAATGCATTTTTGCAACAATATACATCAGAATTACACAGGCTACAATTTATAAAGATACAATTCACACAATATCCTTGTACCGCGGGTAACCCTGTGGGGCTCAGCTAGTATTAAATATTTAGGTATTACTGTTGACTCCCACTTGAACCTTTCTAAACATATTGAGTTGGTGACTGTAATAATTCGCAAATTGATTGCAGTTCTTAAAAATATAAGAGGCGTTGCGGGCTTTGATCTGGTTAATCGAATTCATTTTGGCGTTCTGCCAGTCATTAATTACATACTGCGTTACTATCTGGGGAGGAGCTCTAGCTAAAATCATCAAACGATTGGAGATCGCCCACAGGGCTGTGCTCAAGGTCAGTCTGCTCTTTTGACTCTCCAACGGCTTTACTTTATGATCAGTGGAGGGTCACAGTAAGATAGTTGTTCTTACTAGGTATAATTTTAAAAAACCATACCAACTTATCTTATGAACTTACTAAAGCCTCTAACCGGAGAAGAAATAGGGTTTCTGAAACCATAGAGATCCTAAGCAATTATTTACCCAAAAACTTTGTGTACACTGTTTATGATAAGGTAAATAGTGTTATCCTGTTTGCCCTCTCAATAAAACAGAATGCAAGATTAAGTTTACTGATCGGCTTCAAAGTTTGGTATATAAGGAAACTGAGGAGGTTCTAGCAGTGTTATCGGACTTTGTACGTTTAGTTTTAATTACGTTCAACTAATTATATTGTTTATTACTCATTTTAACGTGATATCACTCTCCTAGACTCCTATGAATTCTCACCTCTAGCAGATACTGATCCTCTCAAACACTCCCCCACCTCCACACACACGTGCACACTCACTCCCACGTACACAGACACACAAAGAGACTTCACATTTATCATTTCGTTCTTTTTATTATAGAATGATTACCATTTCTTTTATAATAAACACTAGTTAAGTTGAAATTCCCGTGGGGAATAGCGTCGTTAGCCGAAATACAGGTCTGTACCTAGTTTGACAACGGACTCGATTTATAACTTAAACTAGTTTTAAGTTGAATCGATTCTATTTTTTTATTAGAGTGCAATAAATGTTATTATTATTATATAAATGTGTATGGTGAGATAATATGTAGTTGTTCGGTTGTGACGGTTATTTATTATGTTTGGAGATAATTATTTCTATATTGCCTGGCCCATTTCTATGATCATTCTATTTTAATCACTTTGAGAGAAAATGTTTGCTATCCATACGAACAGGTAAGAGAGGTGTTCACAAGGCGCCGGGTGTTGGCTGACAGGAGACAGCTGATCTTTGTGAGCCTTTGTTCGACGGTCACTTGGCATGTGCTCAAATCATTCTATGGGAAGTAATCGATAGACGCGTCTACCCACCAGGAACGTTCTTTTTTGTGTTTTATCTTTATTATGAGCCGACCGTTACTCCATGCAAACAATCTGTGCAGAAAAAAGTACTAACAAAAGATAAATACTGACTTAACAAAAGATAAATAATGCAGCATTACGTTGTAATTGTAATGAGTAATTAGCGTCGCCGTCGCTCGTGGACGTACGTAAATAGTTTCTAATTGAACGTATCGAGAGAGCGCTGACGAAGCAGTTTCTCGACTGCGCGTTACCGATCGGTGTTGTTAATAAATACACCGGCGTTTGCGAATTTTTAACGATTTATTTTTATCTTTGTGTCAAATATTAAGTTTGCTAAAGAAATAATAAGTGAATTTCGAGATCAGTTAAAAAAGCGTATTATTTATTTATTACGTAAAAAACGTCGACTAATGTATGTTTGAATAAATGAACACTGTAGCAATTGGCTGGTTTTAACGTACACAGGTGTGGTAACCTGCCTTACGGAAAGTGGTCAGCGTTGCCTTTACCAGTGACGAACTTAATGCTTGCGTGGGTACTTTGCCCCTTTTGCTGTACGCCTCAGTCAACCGAGGCATCTTACTGCAGCTGCTGACAGTACTAAACCCACACACTCACACAAAGACTTCGATGATTGAATCAATGACATGCTACGCGCTGTTACCAGTAACGAATTGGCCACGCTCGATGCTGATATCATAAGTAAATAAAATAACACACCATACGCTACGTACTCATAACATAAATCATGTACTGGTTTGCGTGGAACATCTATCTACCTATCTGAATTTCGTTTATTCATCTATCTTTTTTTTGAAATATACAGATATACACATACACGGTTGTGTAGAAGTGAGACAGTATCGTAAAACCACCGACCATTTATTTCGGAATTCACATTACGTTAAATCTACATATATATGACTATAGATAGGTATGTGTGTACACGTGTAGTTCTATTACCTTCGAAATGGAAAATAAACAAGAACAGTTTGTGCCGCGACAGTGATTTTAAACGAAGGCTCGTGTCACACTAACTCAAAGTGAGCCCAAGAAGTTCGAAAAGAAACAAATTTTAATTGTACATCACATCAACAACCTTTCACAGTCCACCGCTGGATAAAGGCCTTTACTCTAAGAGGAGGCTCGGGCCCACTACGGCTTGTTATTCGGATGGGTTGGTGTAGGGTTCATATAGTTGCTGGTAGGGGTCCGGATGGCGTAAGAAAGCGGTTCCCGGATCTCTCCCGTGTCAGGCGCAGAGTGGCACACCGTGGTGGTTTAGTGGGTAGTCTGGCGAGTCAGTCAGGAGTCCCACACAAAGCGAACCCCCTGTCCCCACAAGGGGGGAGCGAAGTGCGTAAAGGCATTCCACCAAGTAAAAAAAAAAAAATGGTTCGTATAATTTTTTTTCTTTGTAGGGCAGTTGTCCCGCCAAGTTTGCTCAATTGACGGAAGTTGAGGACTGAATTGACGTAAGAGGACTCTTACGAGCCCCATGCAATTAGTGGTGGTGGTGATGGTTTCTACTCTTAATCCGTCACCATGCGGCCTAGTAAGAACTCGATCACGACATAAGTCATTTAAATTGTACTTTTCTATTTATTTTAAAGGGAATCATTTCATTGTGATATTATAAGAGGAATGATTGTAATATTTCAGCAGAAACCGAAGGTAGATCGCAAATGGAGTAAATAAAGACAAATCAGGCCAGAACGACTTACTCGTGATCCCAGTGGCACGTAAACACGTAACTTATAGAAATATGCTTCGTGAGTTTCAGCGCCAGGCCAAACACAAGAGGAACAAAGAAATAGGGACGAGAGAAGTCGAGAGAGGCAGACAACGGTTTAAGCAGAAAAGCGCACCCAATGAGCTAGGTGTACCAGTGAGTGAGACGTGGCGCGTCGCTCCGGTCGGCAGGACACATCGCTTCACTATACGCACATCACACACACTTGGAACTACACCGGAGCGGGGACCGGCTGACCGCGCTGTTACCGTACTGCGTGCGTACGTACCGCAACAACACGACCCAACGGCAGAGTCCTTGCGTGTGTCGTCCCAGACGTGCTTTCACAAATAACTATTAAGTTTTACTCAAGTACGTAGGTACAATCCAAAGAAATGAAAACCTTGGAGTGGTGTCTACGTCACAGCGTCATATTGCCACTGCAAAGAATGGTGTTGCGATATTTGAATTTTAATCATTTCGGTTCGTGTGTACTCTGCACGCTGTAATATTGCTTATGAAATACGATTAAATAACATTTTTTATACAATTTGTGTATTTAAAAAGAACTATGCGCCTGAACAAATAATTATTTCACTATTATAATAATAAATATTTTACTCAGTGTGCGGCCTCGTCACGAGCGCCAATTACACTATCGGTAGACCGTCTAAAATTGATACAATATCGGATATGATTTTTGTAGACTCTGAGGCTGCGAAAATCACATCCGATATTGTATTCAGCTAAGTTTGTAGGTTGTACCCTCGCTGCCGGCTAGGAACGATTTACTATTTATTGTTCACACTAAACGACGCCATTGTATCACTGGTGAGTGGTATTAGTAGAAGAGTGACAGAGAAGATAAGACATTATGAAATAATAATAAATTTTTAGCAATAAACAAGTAAGTAAGTAAAAGTAATACTAATAAATATATTTTTAGCTAACAAATATAAAAAAACAACCCAATTGAGAACCTCCTCCCTCAGTCAGTTGAAAATATAAAATACTTTTTAATAAAAATAAAAATAAAGAAGGCGAGGAAGTAACGTCACGATTTGGAGTAAACTTGCTCACAACACGCGCCCAGGTGCATCACTTCGGTTTCACGAACGGCCCGAGCATTATCTCTTGTGGGAACTCAGCCTCATAACGAAGCTGATCTTATAGTGTACTAATACAACAACAATAATGACACTCTTAGACAGATAGATAGTAGTCCTTATTTGTATGAACATAGTGAACATACATTTCCTGAAAGATATCAATAAACAATAACAGTTTCAGTCATGTTCGGCCGCATTTATCGACATACAAATTAGTTACGGTGGTTCACAGGCCGAGCTAGCCTAGCGCTAATCACAGCATAGGCGCAGCCTCACTAATTAACTCATCAAAGTCACCCACCTGTACAATACATTAATAACAACACTTTTTTCACTCGTCAACATTACTTAAAAGTGTACAAAAATAGTTAAAAATGTGATAAAATTGATATAAAATCAAAATACAGCCTAAGTTACTCCGTCACATTCGTATTATACGCTATCAGGTCTCATTACACTAGCAACTGGCAACTCACAGATGAACAAAATATATACACAACATCAACACTTCAGAAATTGAAAAAAACCGTTAAGTTAGACATTATTTCTATGGCTAAGGTGCAAGCACATAATGGCCCGCCCCTTACCGCAGCCACTGGACCAGTGATTGATGTTGTAATCACTCGAGATTTACCTATGCGTGTGATTCAAGGAAATAATGTTTGACTTCGGCAAGTTTTCTAATATAGGTCTAGATGCTAATTGAAAATAAATCCATATACTGCTATTGACTGCAAGTTTTTGTCAAACTAGTTGTGCCCTGCCACGCTCGGCTTTAGAACAGTGTGGCCGCTGTGGAGAAAAATGAAGAAAAAACTGACGCGGAGAACAGATAAATGTTTGAACCGGGATGCATATCGTGTGAAAACTGTTCTGTCGATGCAGAAATATTGAGCTTTTTAACTGTAAACAAAGCCGCTTAACGCTTAATATATAAGCTGTTGATATTTAAGCACCGAATTTTAATAAGCCTACAATCCTACACCAGCGCGCCACGTAAGGCAAAGCACGTAACTCTAATATAGTGAGGAACAAATAAAATTCTCATGGCGACAATGAGAGGTGTACACAAACATTGTGCTGTGTTTAACTAGCCTTCCCTGATAACTGAGCTATTTAACACTGAAATAATTTTTCAAATGGGACTGGTACTTCCTGAGATTATCGCGTTCAAACAAATAAACAAACCCTTTAACTTTTTAATATAAGTATAGATTAAACAGTTTAACAGACTTCGAATTCAAAAGAACGCGTGACTGCGAAGCGTTCAAAAGAAGTGTACCTATGTTCGTGGCATGTAACGCCACGGTTGTGTATGAGGGATACGGCTGCGTATACATTACAGGCTGGTAGAGATCTTGCAGCACTGGTTTACTTACATAATATTTTATGCGTAACTTAGAATTAATTAAAGTAATATTTAACTGTGCAAACTGTTTAGTGTTGGTAAACACTTTGTCATGGAGCGTGTTTCTAGAATAGAGATATTTCGAACATCACCACAATAGATAAAGCGTTATTATTGTTTAGTAAAACGACATAAGACAGACACCCGGTTGCGCTGTGTCCCGGTGGACATATATCAATACAAGTTAATGGTACATTTTGTACAGTCAATACTTGGCTATAATTGGTCGCGGCCTACGGCCAACCAATTGTTGCTCGGGTGTCAAAGGCAATTTTGAAGAAGCAAGTTTTAATTCTCGTAACAGTGTACGTGCATGTATTTGTAGCAGCCATCTATCACATATGTCAATTCACTCGATATATTGATCGGTATGGTGAAATGTAAACCGCAAGGAGTGAGCTCATCGCATATGCCGTATTTATATGGACTTATTTTCATTTCGTTTATCCGTGTTCACGGCATGCTCCGACTGAAAAGTAAACCAAACAAGGTCAAATTCTGCTCTTATTGATTCCTAGGAGGTAATCTAAGATACAAGTTATAAACGACCTGTATTCAGTAGCATTTTGTTACCCAACATATGTAATTAGCGAACGCCATGCGTTGATGTCCTACAACAGGATGTGATGCAGTTGGCTTCAAAACAAGACTAAAATTTCGACAAGTCTACTTCGGTCTTCTCTACGTTATATGTCTGTATATTATATAATAAATATATATATATAAATATGGTGATGTACATATATGTAAAGGAAAGGTCCTTGTAATACTGCCTACCAATAGCTATGTGCGCTTGGTTGCTAACTCCAAGAGGTGGAGTCTTTTGGGATCAAGGTAAGGACGTCATTATAGATTTACCTACTTAAGTAATAATAGTTCTGCTGTATCATTTATTGTTCCACGAGTACAAAATGTATGTGATATGTGGCTATTGGACAGTGATCACCAGAACAAGAATGTAGTCAAGGTGCGAGGTAGTCCACTCTCTACTGGAGTAGCTGCGCGAGCTTATTGTTTTGTGTGTCAAGGTCGCGCTCACAAACGCGCAATGCAGTCGCCATTTCACATACACTCACCAGCAGCTGCTGACAGAGACGCAGCACTTCGCCCCCGGCACTGACGAGCGCTGCAGGGGTGGGCGACAGCGTCCCGAACACGTGGTGCTAACACGACCAATGGCAATACATAACACACACACACACAACCGTGTAATATGACGCTGAGCAGACGTGCGCGTGAAAGTCCCAAGCACCTATACCTAACGGCGAATCCGCGCTCGCGCAATCTCAGCCGCTTACGGCCCAATGAGGACGAGCACAATATGCAATATTATTGTTTATAATTTTATTTCTGTCAAGTGCTGAGGTCTGTTTGGACCGCCTTCGCTGCACTATTAAACGATTGTCGTATTAAAGTAATTAACTATCACAATCAAATAGTATGGCAGCGAATATAAATGACTCACCTACCGACACTGTTTGTCTTCTTTTCTATCACTATTTAAAAATGTAAACTAGGTAACGTACCTACCTACCGCTAGCCTCGGAGATGTGTCGTGTGTAACCTGTTACAACATGACCCGCGGCTCCCTACAGGAGTATGTTAACGGCAGTGGATGACACGCATTTGAAAGACTGTCCAGAAAATAGCGTTCGAAATTAAATTAGGCAAATGATTAACGGCGTGCAAAACGCTGCTACATCTTAGATATACAAAATGATTGTCAATCCCTTAAAGCTATGGACATCTCACTCGGTGTTTACGGGAACGTCTTTATTTGATACACAGCTATGAGTATGACATCAAACAAACTACACTACAAATTTTTAATCGTTCCTTGGAAAAATTATACCACATGTGATAAATAATTCAATAGTATCACTAATACGAGACACTATATTGACGCTTTTAACGGAACTCGCAAGGATTTAAAAAAACTTTGTCCCGTCATTTCGATTCCGGAGATTTGCCCGAGCGGTGCAATGCTCATTCCTGATCTGGACTCACTTGTGCGTGCGAGCGGCGGGCTGCAGAGCGGGGTTGTGGCTGCGGGGTGAGCGGTGTCGTCAGCTGGTAGGCATGGGGCGCGAGAGAGGCGAGTGGTGCGGCGAGACGGCCGTGGTACTGGCGTTGCGGGCGGAGCGGGCGCGCGGCAGGCGCGAGTGGAGCGAGCGTGCGGACGTCGACGCGGTCGGGGCGCGACTGGCGCTGCGGAGACGTCGGCTGGCGAGTGTCGATGTCGCGCGCCCCGAGATGCGCAGCGCGGAGGCTGCGCGCTCCCCCGCGCCTCCCCGCCGCCCGCCGTCACCCGCACACACACAACCCGCTCGACGTTGTAAACAAACACCTATATACCCGTTTAGGCTACCACTCACAATCTTCTCGCGAGGGTAGCTCCTGTGAATACATCACATTTTGGTATACACAATATAATAACCCGACACATATCGTATTACGTTTACTAGTACTTAGTGAATCTGGAGATTTTTACGTATTTCACGCACGCACTAGAGAGGACCGAAGGTCTTAATAACAAGTGTTCCCGGGTTCCTGTTATTGCAGGTACCGATGACACACCGTTTGGTGTTTATGTCGGTTCGATTCCAACACAAATCTTGGTGAGACATCATCAGGCTCTGAAAACATAACCAAATGATGTAGGGAACAGGTAGGTCCTACCAGCCTCATTCTCAGTTTATACGTATAACTTATTGACGAGCTCCGAGTGTAATACTACAGTAGTAGCAGTATTGGGAGGCTGTAGTAACAGCCTCCCAATACTGGTCCACTATGGTTAAGTTGAGATTATATTTGGTCGCAGCGATAACTCAAACGACAAATATGCACCTCAATAATCATTTACTAACACTTGCGTAATTTGAGATAAACACAAAAGTCTGAAATAAACACTTAAATATTATGATTTGGTGCAGAACGACGAGAGTCCTTACGCAGGTGTTGGGTCCCGTTACGTTGTAAACATCGCCGGTGCACGGCTCGGCCGATAACGTCATTTATGGCTGTGTATACTTTATCATCGCTCAGAGTTCGACATTTTGGTCCAGGTCACATTACTCCACTGTTTTTACTATTTTAGGGCTCAGATGAAAACATATTAAGTGAAAAGGTTAAACGACGGCGACGTCAACACATAGTACCTAGGATGCCCTCGTAGCCCGAAGGCTTAGCACGAAGAAAGAATATTTTATTGTGACTAACAAATCAATGTGCATCACGAAACTATGAGAACTAATATAGGCATTTGTTTGCCGGAGTACGGGCACGCCGTGGGTGACAAAATTAACTAGTGTCACGAACATACGTGTAAAGGAACTGTCGGAACCATTCGTTCATTTGTAACTGTTAGTGCAGTCGGTTGATAGTTACCTCACACCTTGTATACATCACGACATAGGAAGCGTCCGGTGCGCTCGCGCACAGGGTCGCACGCGTTGAACTCTTTAACAGGATCGCAACAGGCACTACCCGCCCCTCGCCGCTCCAGCGTGCCACTAGACCACGCACTAGATGTGAATGTATCATGGGTTCGAGCCGTACTATACACTAAATACATAGTAAGTACACACTAATACCTAAGCAGAACAGTGCAGTGATGGCAAGCTAGTGCGGTACTCGGCCGAATTTAGAAGCTCCCAATAATGATTGTCGAGCAGGTTAAAGGGAGAGTCCACTGGATAGACGTGAATGATGTGATCGAGGGCTGCCTGCCTACAAGGGAGGGGGAGGAGATAGGTGAGGAGGGGAGGAGCACTCACGTGACTGTGCAGCGCGCACACGACTCCCCGCGCACGCACACACACTCGAGATGCATTTTGATCGTCTCAATGACGTCGCGATACGAAGCGAAGCCTAGTGTTGAAGTATAATGCGCGGCGGCGAGCCGGGAGCGCGCACCCGCAGGCACCGCGGCGCCGAAGCGGGGCGGGGACGCCGGGAGCCGACCGCCGGCTACTCTAACAACGAACAACAATCTCGGCGACGACAGAGCACTCACTCATGAGCGCGCGCGTCACATGACTGCTGGTAGCGCGTCGCGCCTCTCCACCCCCACCCGCATCGGCCTGCGCACCTAATTGCTTCATTTATACTCATAATGAATACGTGCATAAGATATCGCTAAGTGTACACAGGTTTTGACTTATCTGGCTCGTTATTGTGACAGTCTTCGTGATTGTTGATGATCGCTAAATATCGAACAGCGGGACAGTTCTACGACGAGCTTAACCGCGAGAGCATGCGTCACCCTATAACGGGGTGGCTACGATACTTCTTATGGCCCAATATGGTGCTCATATCATATAGTACACACACCTATAGCATACTTTTGAGACCCTTGCGTAACTGGGCGGGGCAGGTCATTTACCGCTAGGTAATGTTTTGACTTAAAAAGAAAAGGGGAGAAATGGGTCGCATAGCCCTCTGAGAGCACTATCAACCAACAGGTGGTGGACACAGCAGGCATACGCGCGAGGTCAACGACCTCAGCGCACGCGCGCGATTTGTGGTACTTCGCCGGCACAGGAAAATGTGTCCCCCGGGGGAGCGGTGCGTCATGTGACTGTGGGGGGAGGGGGGAGGGCAACCATTGATGGAGCGAGTTGCACGCTTGCTCCGCGCCGCCCCACTCCTCGCTTAGAAAGTCTTCACAAGAAACATCATCGGGTGTGATAATCCTCTGATACTGACAGGATATGTACTTTTGTTTACGCTCTTCTGTTTCATCAAATAACACGTTTGGCGGTCGCAGTTACGATATACGTTCAAAGTTACGATAGTTTTAATAAGAATCATTTGATTCTTATTAAAACTATCGAACTTGCGAATGAGCTTTATTAGCCTTATCCGTAGTCAATTAGTCAATACTTGTTTACGAAATTCTCTAAGACATTCTAGTACCTACCTCCAACGAATTAATCCACTTAAACACGTTGTGTATTTAGTCGGACGAAATGAAAACAAGAAAAATTATTATACACAGCTACATGTGCATGTGTCGATCGCGCGCCGCTCGAGACCGGCCTGAACGGTTCGTATAGTGCCTACCTATTTATTCACTACACATTCTCATTATTCATTACACTTGAGATTAATTCACTCTTTGTTTATTGTACTTGAGCAATAAAACATATCTTTGAATATTTTATAACGGCAAGCACTATATTTAAGATTATGTACATATTGAGTTTAATTGGTAAAACAACCATTGATTCACTAAGTTATTGATAATAACTGGGTAACAATAAGCTAAACTTTAAACGATTGGCTGTCACCTGCTCCTTCGTAGTTCGTGCTTCCGTCGTGCAGCTCGTGCTGCAATACCAAACACTATAAAAGCTCGCCATTGATCCTCCTTACTCAGTTTGATAGTCAACGACATGCAACTCGCACAAAGTGCACGTGCGCGTTGGCCGCTGGGCCCTGAGTCGTGCGACACGGCTTATTGGAAAGCTCTCTGTTTCGCACAACCTTATACCGCAATCGTGTTGCTTGATATTATTTTAGGCTATCGGCTTAATACTATTTTAGTTATTCCTAGTATTAACAAATAATAAAGCATTTGAGTACAAAAATTTTAGAGGCACATCGATATTTGAATGTACAATAAACCTACCTAAGTACACACATATATGTACGTATGGCTATACAAATATGCAATATAGTAAACGAAGCACATAAATATATTTTACTTATTATATTTGCATACGATCGATTAGTTTCAATAAAAAGGGGAGGCACAGAACAAACCAACGACGTGTTCGTCGTGAGCGGTGACTCTCACACACGCATTACACTCGAGAGTTATAGAGAACGGCACGTAACTTGGCCAGATTAGTTAAATACGCAGTAGTCGTGTTTTCGGTCCCTTTGGTTGCTAGCGGGGCGCGGGGACGGTGGCAGCACCGTTCCGAGCAAGCAATTGGTGCGTAATGCGTCAGTCGACAACACTTCGATTCGAGTACACCTGTGGCCACCGACTACAATTTAACTTGTTGTTATTGTTTTAAATTAAGTTTTTGTTTTATTTTAATGTTAAATATTATATTTTATAAATGTTATACTCATGATAACTTTTGAATGATGTGTCCAATTTGAATATATATAATATAATATATATAATAATATAGCCTTGAATACAAAGTGATTTATTGGGATAAAGATTAATACCAATAATGTGGCTTAGTTTGTTTCAACGTTAATTTTGAATATTTACTATGAAAAAGTAGTTATTGCGACATAACTGTAACGGTTATATTTTATTTATAACACCTAATAAACTACATGTATTGTAACTACATGTATTTATTCTAAACAAAATTTTTTTTAAAATCTATAACCATAGAATAATGACAAGCAAATTTAACCCCACTACGCCGAAATCTGAGCAACTTACGTGACGGCGCCTAAACTCAACTTCGCGACGCTAGATCGGCGACAGAGCATCCAACCAACACCAGAAATGCAATAGTCAAATCGGGCGTCGAAGGGGCGGTTGGCTCATTACTGTCAACGAGCCAGACAGGTGCTCATACACGATACACCGCTTCGGTGGCGATCGATTCTCATCACGGCCCGTTCAAACAGTTATTATGTTTGGCCTTCTCACAATTTATTTAAATGTTTTCCTTACAATTACCTAAGTCTAAAGCAGTAAATTTAAGCATTTACATTTGCTTGAGTGTCGGACGAGTTTCGTATATAGGTAAGATTTCTGCAACAGGAAAAACAAGAAACGGTTGGTTGAACCATTAAGTAAAGTCATTAGACGCCCGAGATGCGACTTCAATGATAAACTTTACCAGGTACCTTCAAATACCTACCTTCGTACAAATCCGACACGGGTTAAGTTTTTTTAAAACCAACAAAGGTGGAGACACTATAATATTTTTGTGAATTGTTTTTTTTATGATTTATAATTACGTTAATATGTGAGTTAGAAATATTTTGATTTTGTTTTTTACATCACAATCATTTTTGTTTTGGAATGGCTTAGCTTCATGTCACAAGCCCATAATCTCTCGCAGTTTCAAAGTGCCTAGTAACTGGTAATTAACTACTCTCGCATGCGCTCTCCTTTCTCATATAAGCATACCATACGGTAGACGGGACGCCGATGGCAATGGTCACAGAAATTAAGGATTTAGGGGTATGTATTAACACAGAGTTAAGATTTCGTTTACAACCCTTGACAATGTTTCTCAAGGATTGGGAATTATAAAGAATTGTCTTGTCACAGGTTGTAGACGACCGTTGTCTAGGAGGGAGTCGAGTCCCGCCTTCCACCAGTGCGACTGCTGTGAGGATTCAGTCTTGCATACGCTGGCGGTAAGCCCCGCCTGGAAGTCGCAGCATCGTGCCTTCACTGCAGTCATCGGAGGAGATCTATCGCTACTGGCCGTCATACGTTCCATGGGCGGTAGCGACAGCTGTTTTAACGCGGTCGCAACCTTCTGCGAAGAGGTAATATCGCAGAAGGAGGCGTGGGAGAGTCCCTGAAAGAACGACCTCCACTCGGATCTAAATCGCCACCGGCGAACTGGGTGTCGGAGGCTCTCTTACCAGCGCCTCGTGCAACCCTGAGGGTGGCCGCTGATGGACGGGACGGGTTTAAGTGGCCAGCCGCGAAGGAGCGATGTACGCGTATGCCTTAGAAAATTCATCAGCAGTCTGTACCCGCGTCCATATTGGCAGGCGTCTGGATGTGTTAATAGCAGCAGTTCTCAGATCCCTCATCTCAGAGTGGCACATCGTGTGGCTTTAGTCGATCCGAATTCGACACACCACCCGCCACAATGATATTATATTGATGTTATAGATAACGGTAGAGAAAGAGTTTTTTTATAGATGAGCATGCCAATTTGACTGTTCTCTACCTGATGGAAGCATGAACAGAATACAAGAGTAAAGGTCATTATACTCAGAGAAAATGCATATAATGCTGCATGGTGGTGTCTCACAATACGGCGGGCTATGGAGATGCTTCTGATTTATTGGGCCTCTGGTCTCGTACTAACTGAAGAAACACGACAATCTTCTGTGAGTTCGGTCAGTATATCCCGGTAGAGCTTGTCTGTACGTGCTGAAATCAGCGTGTCTCCTTGACTACCTTGTTTTTCTTAATTTTAAAAATGTTCACCCATTACCATACCAAAGAAAGCTTTATTTAAGTCAATTTGGTATTATTTGTATGACCGTCGAGTCAGTCTCGATTATTTTATTTATTTATATTATTTTATTTTATTTGGACAACCAACAAGAACATATACCTTAAAAGCTAAGAAGCTCATAACAGTAATATACAACCATTGGTGCTGCCTTAATTACAGGTTGCCACGGAATGCAAAATATATTTGAAGAGAGATAGTTGGGATCATAAGGCTTCCCCTAACCTAAGAAAAAAAAAGTACATAATTTAAACACTAGAATAACAAGTAAATGCAATGCAGAAATTCCAAGAAGATCGCAATACACAATCAAATACACAACTAATTTGCTACAAAAGAAAATCTAAAATCGCTTTTCCTAGCTTAACAATAACAATTTTCTTTTAAAAGATGGTAAACTTAAATAAAATACATCGATGTCCCTATTCTTGCAGAGTTATACGCAGCTTGAAGTCTATTTAGAGGAGAAAAATGGCCTAGGTTTGTTTTGGACCTCTTAGGTGTAAAAATGAGTGTCTAGTCAATCGCGGGAGCTTATGAGAGATCGTAATGTTCACTTTTTGTCGCAGATGAGGGCAGTTCAAATTACCATTAACCAATTTATGTAAAAATGACAAATCTAAAATTTTACGGCGCTTTTTTAGTGACGTTATGTTAAAATGACGAAGTCGGTTTGTGTGACTGGATAATTTCTTAGATAGGTTAAATTTATATGCCAGGTGGTACATAAATCTCTTTTGCACGCGTTCAATTCTGTTGGAATAAACTTCATAATGCGGGTGCCAAATTGCACAGCAATAATCCAGAACTGACCTAACAAGACTTTCGTATAATGTTACATGGTATTTTTATTTTTAAAGTTCTTAGTGTTTCTCATTACAAAACCGAGGGTTTTAATTGATTTAGAGACAACATGATCATAATGTTCCCTAAAATCAAGTTTTTTATCAAGAATAACACCAAGGTTTATTAATTTAGGCTATTAACGAGAGCAAACAATAGCTATACCTTATTTGTGTGTGTCGGCGGCGAGCACTCGTTTTGACACTAGTTAATTTTGCCTCCTCATCACGTTCGACTGACACAATAACCAATAAAATAAATAAATACAACAACCAGACAATTACTATTTATGTAGTAGTGCTAATAAAGCGCGCGGAGGGGGGCTGCCGTCACCGCGCGCCCTACCCAATTTATTAAGGGCCTGTTAAGTGGCTCGTACTGTCAGTGGCACCATGCGTTACTTACAGTGTAATATCACATAGACATTGGCGCAAGAGGTAAAGCACGCCTCTGCAATATTAAGCTATTTTATTGCATTCACTGATATTAAGCACGTATTGAACTTAGAACATTCAAGTCAACTTTAACGTTAAAATAACACTTTATTATAAAATAGTTTTTTCAGTATATCTAATTAGAGAGTTGTAGGCGCTAAGACATAATACGGGTAAAACTAAAGTAACGTACTTAGGATGGGCTCGATCGCCAAGCCCGGCTTCTCCCGCGTGGATAAGGGCCAAGACGCTGCTAGATCTGGTAGAATTTCATCAGGAAAAAACCTCGTCTACTACTATTAGTAAGTAGTACAGGAAGGCGTTACCATTACTAACCCTGTTGTCGAGCGCACTCAACTAACACAACAATGGTGAAACAAATTTCTCAACATTTGAGTTTCATAATGTATGCAGGCACATTGTCGTCATATAAAACCATTTACAAACGTAAATGAATTGAAACAAGAAATTGAAACAACATTTACCTACATCAGTTGTGCCTTTGGATGGTCCGCAATTTAATGTGAATAGCAGAGATTTTAACATTAAATGGCAGGTCTACAAGTAGTTCCTCATACTAACAGACAACTCTCAAAATTAGGGACTTTGTCTCTGTGCTGCGGCCACAAAGTTATTTGAGAACATAAGGTAGCAAAGACCGCGCCACACTCTGTGGCCGACCAGACGTAGCCTGAATTCCAGGGAGTTTTTACTTAAACTTTAACTTTCTTTACTAAATTTAAAATACTCACAAATTTAATATTGTATTAAAACACATAGGTCTGAGCCATCCACATTATGTTTCAAAGCGGTCGGGTCGGACACAAACGGAAAAAAATACTTTTTATACGATATAACTACAAATGAAGCACTTTTTAATTTTTTCCTTTACTCGTGACCTTGCTCCTTGTTAATTCATGAGTGTAGGTTAATGGGAAGTACTCTGGAGGCAGGTTGCGAGGAGGGAGTAGGCGAGTCGTGACAGATGATACCACAGCATACTCTCAGACTGAGTGTGTAGTCGGGTGAAGGCGATTGCAATTAAATACACCCGCAGTTGCGTAACGTAAGACACTTGAGAATCAATAGTTTTCTAGATGCGTCCTTCGCCTCCAGCAATGATTGCTAGTCGATTGACGGGAGCTAATAATAACTCGAGCAGTCCCACCTCCTATACGGCGCCCCCCGTCCCCTCACCACACATCTCCAGCCACATTCCGCGCTCCTTACTCGATGTCGACGTCCGCATCATCATAACTCTATGCATATAATAATTATGTATGTCGAAGTATGGAATTCGTAAGTAAAAAAAACGCGAAATAAGAAACAATCAGGCCTATGAAGAGGCGGGCTACAGCAAGTGTGGCGATACATATGCGAGAGTTATGCTTTGAGTGTCTCCACGTCACGCCAAGCCCCCTGACCCACATGTAATTGAACATATCAGTCATCTTCAATAAATATACAATATAGTCATTAGCAGCCGAGTGTGTTATCATTAGAGCCCCACTCGACGAGTGTCTTGATTTTGACCAATTTTTAACAAACCTATAAAAGGAGGAGGTTCTCAACGCGCTGTTTTTTCTTTGTATGTCTATTGCGCGATGTCTCTGTGAATTGTAGACCGATTTTAATTGTTTTTTGTACTTAAATCAAAATATTTCTGAGGTTGTCCCACTATCACCATGTCAGAATCTAATGGGGAAACCCTCAAAGGGGAATGGCAGATGGTCATGGTAAATTAGGCCCACAACGCACACATATAAAAGTATGTCAATATAATTGTAGGTAATATCAGTATATGATTAGTAAAAGGGAAAAATTAAAAGAACTCGGCGTTTTATGTCATACTCTTTATTTTCCATAAAATCAAAAATGTATAAATGAGTGGTAATGGTTTATTGATGTGCTTTGCCTGACCAATATACATTAGGAAGTCATAACATCGGTGACACGGTAGGTGTACACCGGCAATCTTTAACCGAGCAAGTCGTTTTGAACTAAAGGTTCTGAGTTTATTCATTTATGTCACTAGCTTATGTAGAACATCATTTAAAAATGAGCAGTTGCAGACGTACTAGATTGATGCCGTGCACATCCTTAATGCCATATAACAGACATTACATGGGCACAGCATCCTACTGTTCGACGACCAACGATACAATTGCAGCAATACTGTTGTACTGCAGCACGGCCAGAATTATTGGTATTTATTAAAATATACACAAAGTATATTTTGCGACTAATGTGCCTGCTTGCAACTCTTGTTCTAATTATCCTGCAGTTGGGGCTTAAAGCATAATAACTTAAAGCATAATTAACATATTTCTGTCCCAATGAATGGATATCAATTGTCAATCAGTCAATCACATATCAGACGTATATTTTGGTGTTGCCATCTTAAAAATAAAAATCGTTAAGATCTAACATTCATAGTCTAATAAAAAACAATATCCGCTTTTCACATAAAATCAAACTCTATTTCGGTTATCTGGTAATATCACTTTGATATAAATATAATATACTTACCCCAATGTAATACTAACATTGGGGTAAGTACCTTGATACGGTTTTAAGAATAGTCAAATGTGTTTGAGAGGATATTTCCGTTTTGAGAGAAAATATTTGTCATCCTTTAAAAAAACCATATGGTTTGTGGCGACTTCCACATACAGCGCAATAATATAAAATATATGACAGCGCCATCTACCGAAGAAACATCGAACTACGGAGCAACGAAGAAAACTAAGAAACTACCAATGCTAAATCGCGCAATGTAAGTTCTCGCGCCGATTAACATATATACAACTTCCCAACATCAACCGTTGGGCTGAGGCCCGCCAGGCATGATCACCTCGCCTGGTCGGAGGATCCTCCCTTTGTGTTGGAAGAATATGTCATCCGTACCTCCACAGGTTCTAGTACTAATTGCTTTAGTAAACATAAATTAAGTTTCTTTCCTTAATTTTGTAGTACTTTGTAAAATATCTGTAAGTGGGTAATTGCTGCAAGTTATTACCATAAAAATTCGTGATACACATTTACAAAACTTGGAATATATATCAAATTTTGATAAGAAAAAATCGTGCAGATATAGTTGTTAGCAATTTTAAAAACATTGTAAAATATAATAAAGATCGGTTAAGTAACACGGTTAAGGGGCAGTAAAACGTATTTTGCGTTTGTATGGAGACGTGCTCGCCAAACTTGACTCTTACATGTGGTACACAGTTACCAGTTTTTACCGTTATAATCAATTAATGGTTATTATTTTTACAATTGTGTGTGATTGACAATGATTAATTATTATAATTATAAATACAATATCTAACGTATAATTTTTAGTGTTTAAATATCGTATCTACTCATTACATATGTGTTTTAACAAAAAGAGTAGGTAGTAGTTTTTCAGTCCCAGATTACAAAAGAAAGTCAGATGGAATGTACTTATCAATTAAAATGACGCCGTTTAATATTTAAGTGTGCGTGACGAACGGCAGCCACACTGTAGGAACACGTACAACTGTGTGCGTGTAATGACACAATAAGCAGTAAAAAGCCCGTATTTTTTATAGATATTTAGATTGAAATAAAGGGTATTTTAACATTAATATTTTTCTTAATATCTTGCAGCGTCTTATTACGATCATTCTCAACTATTTTAATTATTAAAATGTGATGTGAAGCACAATTTAAAGATGTTAAACACATCAAGACAAAAAACAGCAATTTGTAGAATCATCCACAAATTATTCATATGTAATAATTATCAGAAATAATTGTACGTAGCACCAAAGAATACTTTCAGATGAGGTTTGAATCCAAGTCCCTAAATATAGAAATGAGGTTCACTAATGTTTGGATTAACACATGATTTCCCTTATTTGAAGGGAAAAAGTATGCAAAACAGTAAGTTAGCAAACTGATATCACAGTCGAACTACGGTTGAGGTTTTGTGTTCCGGCGCAACAGTATATTTATCGGGTAGGTAAATAATTATAGCAACCAAATAATCTGTATTTACCTGTGAATATACATGCCATGTTCTTATTTATGTTTTTGGAAACAACTTTTACAATGTTTTTTGACGCAAGACGCCATTTTGAACATAAAATCAGAAATCACTCACACACACTGCGCGAGATCGTATTCGCTTCTTATTCATATTTACTTTATTAGATTCACTGTCGTGTTCTTTACGTGTTCATCTGGCTCTGAAAATCAGATTACAAAAAAATGTAATCTTAGTTTTCAGTATTGATAGTTGTGTAGTGACAGTTCAACTTTTTTATAAAAGGGATGCATATATTATTAATGGGTCAAACAAGTTACGTCCTAGTTCAAATTTAACATCTTATTACCTTATCCAAACAAAGAACGGACTTACTAAAATAAATGTAATAGCTTCTAACATAACTACAGTTTGATAATGATAAGACGGTACCTAGTAATTTACATTTCATATCTATTTAATACAAACGTATCCCGCGCTCAATACTTTAAAATTAATCCCTTTTAAAAAAAGTTAAGCCGACTTTAAATGATAATTCAAATATTGGAAAATGTAATTTAAAAACAAAATAAGTAAGTATACCTAGTTCAAAGCGAACTTTATGGCGTATGGTGGTTCTAAAATTGGCTGCGCAAGCAGGTGTGCTCAGGTACAGTTAAGTCGACAACAATTATATCAGTGGATTTAAATAAAAAATAATCAATTTATTATTACATTATTTATACCGACAATCATTCATAAAAATATGGATAGGACCCTACATTCTTAGCCGAAAATAAGTAGAAGGATTACCTCAGACGTTGTTCGTGGCAAATAAAATAAGATTTCAAATAATAATCTTTTTTTTTTATTGTTTTAGGGGCAAACGAGCAGACGTATCGCCTGATGGTAAGCGATTACCGCCGCCCATGGACACCCGTAACACCAGAGGTGTCACAAGTGCGTTGC
>PKRV01002862.1:0-51815 GCA_003709505.1 Hyphantria cunea
GCCTTAGTTTCAGACCCACACTCTCCCTATAGATATGTACCTATCTCCTCTTTAGCCCTTTGCGCTTGAACCACATTGGTCGGAGATCGAAAACTAAAAATAAATAAAAGCGACTTTTGCCTTTCAATCGACGTTCTAAATCTTTAGGATTTATTGGAATAAGATGAAATATGTAACACTAAAAATAGACGTTACCTAAATACATATACTATTATATATATATACAAGCTGACCCGGCAAACGTTGTTTTGCCATATAAATAATTTCCTAGCAATTTCTAGTGTAGACAAAAAATCGCTTATTGTAAGTATGTATGTATGTTAGAATGTGTATATTGTATGTATGTAAAAATGTGGTATATGCGTGAAATAAGCATGGAGCGCTGTGAACGATGGATGAATATAAAATCAACAAAAGGCAAACATTATTTTTAAGTTATTATAATTTATTCCTTTTTGTATGCTGTATCATAAAAAAATTAAAACAAAAAAATTTGTCTGAAAAATAAAAAAAAAAATTTAGGGGTGGTCCACCCTTAACATTTGGGGGGATGAAAAATAGATGTTGGCCGATTCTCATAGATACCGGATAAGCACAAAAAATTTCATCAAAATCGGTCAAGCCGTTTCGGAGGAGTATGGCAACGAAAACTGTGACACGAGAATTTTATATATATAGAAGATATATATACATACAAAAATACTATTTAAAAAATCATTTCAGTACAGCTAACTACTGTTCAATTTTTTATTCTATCTTAATTACTAAAGTTCTGTGAGACAGCAACAGAATTGCCACCAATTAGATTTAAATCAACAGAAATGTATACCCATATGTTTATAATTCCAGGAGTTAAAGACGTTCTACATGACCTCAGTGACACTTATCTTCGTAGTGGCGATGGTAATGCAGATCCCATGGCTGGGCGTACCTTACCTCGTGAAGATGTGCGTGTTCATCGCGTGGGCAGCCTACGGAGTGTTGCCAACGTTGCACTGGACTTATGCCATGGGTGGCTTCGAAAATCCTATGGTCCAGGTGAGAACTGAAGAACTTCCACCTTCTTAAGCCGTTAGAAGCTTTACCAGAGTTTAGAACGAGAAAATAAGAGAGTCTAGTCCTGGATCTTTTTATTATCAGTCATCATTAACATCGCCTTTAATAGTTTACTGGACATAGATATCTTCGAAAAGAGGTTTTGGTCTTCTATACCACGNATTAAGCCGTTAGAAGCTTTACCAGAGTTTAGAAGGACAAAATAAGAGAGTCTAGTCCTGGATCTTATATTATCACTCATCGTCAACATCGCCTTTAATAGTTTACTGGACATAGATATCTTCGAAAAGAGGTTTTGGTCTTCTATACCACGCTGGCCGCTCACGTCTTTGCATAGGGGTTTTTATTATGTATGGCCCTACCAAAATGACGCTTCTCTGCCTGATGGAAAGCATAAGCAGAATTCAAGAATTTCTCAATCAATAATCAAGAAGAAGAAGAAGACTACACGGTACTACTGCGCCAAGTGTTGTGGGTTCAAATCCTACATGGGACAACACTTTGTGTGATCCATAAATTGTTGTTCTAAGTCTGGGTGTACTTTGTGTCCGTTTCATGTATGTTTGTACGCCCCGCGACACAGGAATTTATATTCCTAATGCGGGAGTTGTCTTTTTAAAAAAGAAAAAAAAAAAGAATGGTGGTCGTCATACTCATTGCGAATGCAGGCAATGTAACAATGCATTATGGTGCCCCACACCGTTGCGGCTTCATGATGCTTCTGCATGATTGGGCCTCCAGTCTCGCACTCATCAACGACCCGACCGCACGAGCGCTGTAATTTTACGTTGATATTCTGTGCGAGGTTACTACCGCCCCGGTCGAGCCGGCCCGATCGTGCTGAAACCAGCATGGATCTACCGTCTTGAAAATCGCAGGGTTGTCAGTTTTGCCTTCTCGTTGCCTGTATAATTTGCTCCCTTATCTTATGACATCCACGTGATATGTATTCTTACACCGTATACAGGTAGAAAATCAGTTAATACTTAGACTGCCTCAGTGGCTCAGTGGTAGTGTATGGGACTGCTGTGTTTGAGGTCTCAGGTTCGATTCCCGGGTCGGACTTAATGTTTGTATGATCTGCAAATATTTGTTTCGGAGTTTGAATGATTTCTGTTTATAATATGATGTATTTACAAGAAAAAGAGTATATGTATTTAAATCAGTTGTCTAGTATACTTAATACAAGCTCTGCTTAGTTTGGGACTAGATGACATCGTGTTATATTTTCGAAAAAAATATTTATTCATTTTACCAGGACTTGTACGTGCATATCGGCCAATTTAGTTGAATAAAATAAACAAATACATTTTTTTTTTAGTTTTGAATTATTCTGCTAGGCGAGTTGTTAGAAAAATATTTACTTATTTGTATAGGCTTTATATAATACGTACGCTAATAAGTTATTCTTTATCGTAAGAACCGTAAAAATTACGAAAATTTAGACCATTACATCCAACTTTCTAAAATCGAAATACCTGCATTTTTATATACATAGCGACATCTGGTGACAGTTTGTTTATAACTTGTTTCACACTGCCATAGGCGCAAGCTAATCATCGGTCCAAATTCGACTATTTTCTGATTGTTTTTAGCTTTCTGCACTTCTTCTTGGTATAAACTTTGACTGTGCTAGATTTCATACTCCTTAATTCGCATAATTTGCCTTAAAAGGGATAGCTACAAAGTATTTGCTTTAAAAAAAAGTATAAAAAAAGTTAAAAATAAGTTGCAATAAAAATTTTAAAAAGAAAAGAAATAGAATATCCTTACAAAATAAATTATCATATTTATACCCTAATAAGTTAAATATTAACTTTGATGATGATTCACTAATGATAATAGTTAATTTTTTATACAAAAGTAATTAAAAAGTAAAGAGAATTGTTTTTCCTTTCAGATGTTCTTCCCTAGAGTGATAGGGATGTACGTCATCAGTGGGACCGCATTTGCAATTTACGCGTTTAAGGTAATATATATAATGTTCAAATATATTAATATAAGATTTACAACTACAATTGGAATTCGTAACATCATAAATTATTTACAAGTACCAGACATTAAAATTTTAAATTTGGTAGGATTACAATAATAATGTATATAAGTACTTCATGAATATGTATTGTTACACACTTTAAAATTAGCCATACCAAAAAAACTACAAACGTATAATGTTAATATACCCAAATACGTTAGTATGCCTGTGTTCTTAAAATCCTTTAAAAATTTATTTCTTGCATTATAACGCATCCGGGGTTATTCTTATAGGAGAATCGTTTCACAGCATAAGCATTTGAACATGGTGCCTTTTATTTTTTATCTACACCCATGCTATAAATCCTCTATAAAAGTTTCTGAAACAGCCAGCTTATTGCCAACATTAAAATACCTGTGTGGTAGTAACCATAATATCATGCAAACGAGTGTTATAATGTTGTACTAAATTTCATAATGCAAATATTTTTTCAAAATAAGAACATTGTCAGGCACGCGTCTTTAACTACCACAGCGCGGTATTTTAAAAAAAGAACTGTTATTCTAATTCCCGCCATTTTTGTTGCTAGCTGCTTCAGAACTTTATATAGGATTCATGGATGTAGATAAAGTCTTGTATGCAACTGTACATAATCAGGTATTATAACCCTATAATATTCTTTATCATACAACAGTTGCAGAAATAACTAGAAAATGGAACAAGCACCTCTTGGTTAGCAGTTCGGGTTACTTCATATCGAACTCTTCCAATTAACTTCTGATTAATTTTATTATGGGTACTAAGATAATTTAACTTTACATAAGACTCAACTAATGCCTAACTCTGACTGTTTTTGGGTCATTATTGTTGATATTGGCGTGCACGACTTACAGTACTGATGTATTACCTCGGTATCTCAGTGGTAGCGTATGCGATTGTTGTGCTTGAGGTCTCTGGTTCGTTTCCCGGGTCGAACCAATTGTATGTATGATCTGCAAATATTTGTTTCGTAGTTTGGGTGTTTTCTATGTATAATATGTATGTATTTACAAAAAAGTATATATGTATTTATATCAGTTGTCTAGTACCCATAACATAAGCTCAGCTTAGCTTGGGATTAGATGGCGTTGTGTGTTAGACATCAGAAATATGTATTTATATATTTTATTTATTTATAGTAGTCAACATGAAATAGTTAGGTCACAAACCACTGATCCTATATACCTTTAGTCACCCTTAGAAATAATAATTTAGTACTCTCCCACATTCATATAACGCCATTTAGTCTCAAATTAAGTAGAGTTTGTACTGTGGGTCTTAGACAACTTATATAAATACATATATAATTAAATGAAGCAATCTATTTTCCAGATACCAGAACGTTGGTACCCGGGCAAGGTGGATTACATTGGTCACTCCCACCAGTGGTGGCATGTCTTAGTCCTCGGAGCTCTCTACTACTGGCACAACACAGGGATGATGTACGTCCAGTACCGAATGAACCACGGCTGTGCCAACACTATGCGAATATTCTAAAAATACCGTCCATTTTTAAAGACAAATGGTATGGACGTAATACTTGTCCTTGACTTTGGGAACATGTTTCCTGTTTTCAGGATTGTTCTATTTGTACTGATTACATAGATATGAGGTCACGCCATTTGTATTTAACATTTTGTTCTTATAATGTGATATTAGAAGAATTGTAGTACAAAATTAAAAAGGACGGGAACGAATTGGCTGGCTTTCGAAATTAGTCTTAATCGCGCCAAGTAAAAATTATATCATTGAATAACTTTGTCGGTTGATGAAATAAACACGCATTTTAAAGAATCTTAAAGACGTTTTAGAGTCCTAATATAATAGTTTAGTAACCAGGCTCAAAAATTGTTCTTTGCCTCCAAAATGCCTTTTATGTATACTCTGTATTTATGCGTAAATACTTTTTAATTAATGGAAGGGTATACTATACAATACCAGTATTATCTGGCAGCTCAATTAAGATACTTAAGAAAGTATCGTGCCTTAAACGGTTAAATTTTCGTTATAGAATTAAAAAAATAGTAAAATTTATATATTGTTTAAAAATAATAAGGACTTGGTCTTTTTGATCTTTCAAAAAGACCAAGAGCTAATCTTTGTAACTATCAATAAGATTGAAGTAAAAATATGTAAGATATGTTATTGTATTGGAATAAGGTTTTTTTATTGAAGGTGGTTATGTAATGTCATATAACGTCCTAAGCGAATCAGTGACCATAAAGCAGTTGAAAGTTCGGGGTTAAAAAGTAATTATTTAAAAAATACTAAATTTAAATTTCGAACGTTGATTTTATTTTTAATCTGTATACTTATCGTGGAAGTATTCGGAATCTATCTTATTTACAATTATAAATAATAATTGATCTGTATAGAATATTTACATTCCTTTTTATTTGAGACTGGCATGAGTCCATTTTAAAGGCTAAGTTTTGTTTATAGTACATTAATGTTATGTTCAAAATCTAACAAGTAAATCAAACTCAAGATCATAATTAATGTTTAAGAATAAAATTAAAATTTTGCCACATTTAAAAAAAGGTAAATTAGGTACTCATCATAAAACAGTATGAATATTGGGGTCTTTTCACAAAGCAACAGTAAAATAACAAATAGTGTCTGTGGTTTATACAACTCGTCACCGATAGGGAATTGTTCAGGCAATAACAATGTTGCCTGAATAATAAAGACTATTCAATATTCTGAAACATTTTTCTGGAAAGGTATATATTTTAGTGAGCCTTTTGTACACTGAAAACCCTAAAATAAATAAATAACAATGAATTCAAATTGAAATATCTAATTTAAATATTTTTGTATATATTCTAATATATTATATTTGAATCTTCAGGAGTTATAATCTAATAATTAATAGTATGTATAAATTATTATATTTTACAGATTTGCTAAAAGGACATTGATTTTTGTAATATTATTAAAATAAAATCTATTGACTTAGTATCCAAATTTGACCAAGTTGCTTGTTTCTAAGTTTGCATTCATTGTTTTTCTTTAAGCGTGGCGTCAAATAGCCTCTCACTAGGTCGCCATAGTGCATTATCTACGTTCGCATTTAGCTCATGCTTTTCCTCAGGCAGAGCAGGTATTTTGGCAGCTAATACATAAAAAAAACACATTTGACCCTTGAAAACAAAGCATATATAGTTAATGTACTTGAAATAAAATATTCTGTTTTTATTAGTTTTTAATCTGTGTTATGGAGAATCTCATGATAAGCTCATTTATTTATTAACTTTATATCGACGCTCGAAATGCAATCTTTACTTTTTAGTTAATTAAATTAGGATCTCCAACAAAGTATATACACAGCTATACAGTATACAATAAATTATTGAATTGGAGACCACAGCAAGTAAAAATAATTATTACCAACCAAGCAAACGATTTACAAGCTACAAAAAAGAAAGATTAAAACATATTTAGAAGGTTATGTAAACAAAAGATGAAATNTTTGAATCTTCAGGAGTTAAAATCTAATAACTAATAGTATGTATAAATTATTATATTTTACAAATTTGCTAAAAGGACATTGATTTTTGTAATATTATTAAAATAAAATCTATTGACTTAGTATCCAAATTTGACCAACTTACTTGTTTCTAAGTTTGCATTCATTGTTTTTCTTTAAGCGTGGCGTCAAATAGCCTCTCACTAGGTCGCCATAGTGCATTATCTACGTTCGCATTTAGCTCATGCTTTTCCACAGGCAGAGCAGGTATTTTGGCAGCTAATACATAAAAAAAACACATTTGACCCTTGAAAACAAAGCATATATAGTTAATGTACTTGAAATAAAATATTCTGTTTTTATTAGTTTTTAATCTGTGTTATGGAGAATCTCATGATAAGCTCATTTATTTATTAACTTTATATCGACGCTCGAAATGCAATCTTTACTTTTTAGTTAATTAAATTAGGATCTCCAACAAAGTATATACACAGCTATACAGTATACATATAAATTATTGAATTGGAGACCACAGCAAGCAAAAATAATTATTACCAACCAAGCAAACGATTTACAAGCAACAAAAAAGAAAGATTAAAACATATTTAGAAGGTTATGTAAACAAAAGATGAAATATATACGAGTGAGTAATTATGGCAAACTATACGTTTTATAGAATTCATATTGTCTTATTAGTCCCCAACCCGCACTTGGCCTTAACCCTCTCCTGAGCTTCCTCTCAGCGTGGGGGACGTATGGCCTTAAACCCTCTCCTGAGAGGAGACCCGAACCCAGCAGTGGGACATTATGGGTTGTTGATGATTCATATTGTCAATATCCTGAGCGTTTAAAGCGTCTCTGCTTGCGCCTTTCAAGAAATATGTAAATGTATGTATGTATGTTGGAACATTTTTTTGGGTTAAATTTTTGCGTACTGAGTACAGATTACCGTTCAAGCGTCGATGATAAATTTATTTACAATGCAAAAAGTAGGTGTTTGTTAATGTGTATTGTTATAATATAATCAAAGGCCTTAAATATTCGACAACTGGACTATAGGCGTCTCTTTAATAAGGTTTTTTTTTATTGTTATGACATTGTAGTGCAAAATTCGTCCTAGACGCTCTCACATCTGTGATTTCTGTAAACATTGTTTACGATGTAGTTATTTATTTATACGTTTTTCTTAGGAAATTATTTTTTACATTTTTTTATATTTCTGTGGTTTTTGGAATTGGGTTTACGTTAAGCATAAATTTATTTAGAAAAACCTTTAACTGTGTTTTATTTTTAGCATCCTTTTATCTTGTATCAATAGAGTAATTAAAACTACGGTCATTATAAAATGTATCGTTTGTTACTTTAGTTATGGCTTAGATCAGTTAACAGTTGTTAGCAGACCGTTAGAAAACCTAGCTATAGTGGTTAGTTGGTACAGCTTTACATTAAAAAGAGGATATACTAACATGTTACTACATGTGTAGTAGAATAAAAAATGTTATTTAAAGTTATGAAAGCGCCATCTAGCAGTGGATAGAAAGGATTGGAAATCTGGCGGAGTAATATTTAACTATTGCATACTAGATGTCGCTGACTTTAGAAAAATCAAAATTCAATCGTCATATTAATATGGTACTTTTTTCTATTAAAGGTTCTTTTGTCATCTTATTGATTTCATAATTAGTCTTTAAAGATTATTTCTAAAATCATTTAGGCTATATCTGCCACCTGTATAAATAAAAATGCATCACAAGAATGTATCTACGCGCATTACTTTTGAGCAAATGCACAAAGTTTGTATAGAAAAAAGAAAAGAAAACTGAAGGTATCATAGTTTCTTAATCCACTTAGTCGTATACACTGCGACCCTACGGGAAGTTAACAGGGGCTTACTAAAATAAGATTTTCAGTAATTTAAAAAAAATACACTAAAATGAATATGGCGGTGCGAAATTCGCCGGGTAAGCTAAGCTATTCCGCTCAAAATAACAAATCATCGGATTTCAGAAGAGTATCTGCTGAAATGTAAATTGATGACTCGTATATGCTTTCTGGACTGTCATTTCACTGAACCCGTGATTAAAAGGAAAAGCTTTCCGGTTTACAATCAGTATATCAACAAAGCGACACAAGCAGGAGCTTTGGCAGGAGCCTGAAGTGTTTATCTAGTGTCTGAGCCGGGTTAAGACTGCCGACTGCCTTGCCGTGATTGCCGCTTGCGAAAATGTAAAGCATATAGTTAGTATGTTGATGATTACAAAATACAACTACTAATTCATAGCTATATGGGTTCTTAATTAGAGCAATAGTTTTAATGAATCTTTTCCATTTACGGATCTACATCCTAATAAATTAATCTTCGTTGCGAATCAAAATCGCCGGTTTCTATATCACTCTCTGCTACAATAGAGTAAGATCATACAAGCTCGTTCCGATCTATAGTATGTTCTCTACAAACTGGAAATATCAGATATTCTGATTCGAAAAGATGAAAACTCATTTATCAGGATCAGATTAGAAATAGATTATGCACAATGTTATACACATTATATTGCAGCATGATTGCTTTGGTGTCATAACTTTCGTCGTGCTTTTCTCGTGCGCTATGAGGGAAGCTTATGTCTAAACTCGTGAACTGTGAACGCGGTTCAAGATTCTTGATTTTTTATGTAAAAAATGAGTCGAGACAATAACGATATCAAAGTACAAAGCCAAGCGAGCGTAAACACACTGAATCAATCGACACTCAAATATTATCTACAGAAAATAAAATTGAAAAGCTCAACTCCATCAAACAAAATAGTGATTTCACATATCAGCGAGTACGTATCCTTTTAGTTGTTGCATAAATGAATTCTGTCAGCGCGCACATTCGCGCTCACACACCGAGTAAACCGAGAGGTTTGGGAAAATGGAAAAACAAAAAGATAAACGGCCCAATATTTTCATTGCGCCGATGAATGGTTCGAGCGTTGATTCAGCCTAGTGGAAAATATGGCATCTACCTACCTACCGTTTTTGCTGCATCGAACGTAATCCTTCTGAGCTGTGTTATAAAAGAGAACACTACCTATGGATAAAGTGAATCTGCTATTGAATTTATTGATTCGTCTTTTATGAAATTATTTTGTAGTTTTGACATTTTGTTTGAGTTTCTCAAAACCTATGAGTTTACTTATTGTATTCAGTCGTAAATTTTTAGGAGCACTTAAGATACTTATATATGGAAAGCCTGTGCGTACTATTAGTAATCCTGTTCGTCGATGTCGATGTACACATGTAAATAGAAAAATGGCGTGCCTTAGTGTAAACTTTGCTAAGTTACTTACTGGTATAAATAAGGTAGTCAATTGTAAAACTGGCTAAATAAACTCTAGTGATAATTCTACCTACTAAATAGCTAATACTAAGACATTCTTATTATCAAACAAAAGGTATTTTTTTAATAAATTGGGCCATATTAGCTATCGAGCCCAAATATCGTTATTGTTGCACTTTTTAATTGGTTCCTTAAATGAGTGACAACACGCAAAATAGGCGCAGTAAAGTCGTCGAGTTGCGGATACCTAGTCCGCGAGTTTAAGATGAGTGATATTAAAATATACTCAACCATATTGTCTTGCTGATAGGCCATCATGCATATGTGTAGTACAAATTAGCAAGGTCAGTAAGGGGGCTAATCGCTTGTTCCCGAGGGACCTCAGTGACGGATTGCCGCGCGATTGACAGCGACGTCGGTCTCCCTGGCTGACGAAGTCACGTGTCACATACAGTTTGTGTCGTACAACTGATAAAATGTTTGATCTTGTCTGCGAGGCAGGATAAGGATTGGGATATTTATTAACTGGAAATAGGATTTTTTGTGAGTTATAAAATTTATAATTTCGTATACTATGTAGGTACTATGGGTAGGTACTTAAAGCAAAAGAAAAAATATATTATAAGTAAGCATTAATATACGGTGCACCTATATTTTTGGCCGTAGAATAAGTACGTTGGGACTTACGGGACTTGAAATTATTAAATGTAGTACTTTTGTTGGGATATTGAAGTTTCATTACTAATAATTGTAAATCGAACTAAAGGTACTTTGAGAATTCCTAATTCGAGGTATATATAAGATTATTTCCAACAAAAATACAAAATCTATAAATGTCGGGAGAGTGTAGCAACGAGAACGATAAAGCGTCTTTAAAAATATACGTACATCACAATCATCTATAACGCAAGCAATCAAATATTTAATTAAGCCTGTAAATTTTATAATAAATTGAGCCTGAGAAAATTATGATTTAAGGCAGAAAAAATTCAAAACTATGGTAACCCTTACCACCTTCTGTTATAAAATTTGTGAAGCTTTACTTCATTTTTATAAATAGTTCTCAACTATTGGGTAGTTTATTAGCTACTGAGCAGAGTAATCAAAGAAAAGAAAGAGATAGGGAATAACCAATGAAAATTATATTTATGTTAATGATTCAGGATCTAATCGTTACTTTAAAACTACACTTTCTTAAAGACTTCCCACTCACTATTATTATTCTTTATCGTAGGTACTTTACAAACATACCTATATAAAACGGATACAAGGAACACCCAGCCTCAGAAGAACAATTTATAGGTAACAGAAAATGTGGTCCTATGTGGGGTTTTAACCCCTAACACACAACAGTGCATTAGAAAGCGGCGGGGTAATCATTCGTGAAGCAGCAATAGAAAAAAAAGAATACAAAAAATCCACTACAATTATTATTAACTCGATTACGACAAATGGAATGCTGAAACACAATCTAAAATAAAATATACGAATCTAAATAACATTAACAATCAAAATATCCAAAGTTGCAGTCAAATAATCAAACAGACTTAAACTTATTAAATTTCAAATGATTATTATATACCTAATAAAGTTGTTACTTCTTTATGTATTTCATTTTCTTAAAAAGTGATAAGAGCGTGGACAAAATATCTATGATAAAAGGGAAACCAAAAGTTTGATTATGGCCATTGTTAGAGAAGAAACATTCATAGAAAAGTCAAATCTTGGATTAACTTAAGCAATTTGAAAAAAGATCGTATACCACTTTAAAATGAAGCTTTTTAATACATATTTCTTACCTACAGGTAAGGTCTATGGTTTAAGACATATTCATTCAACGTATATGCAACATACATAATGTTATCTCACAATGGCATCAACATTTATCTGGTACGTTTATCCGTCTATCTATAAATTACCACGCCTGTAGTTGCGTCACTGACTTTTGTAATAACATCGGCTAATCGCGGTTAAAACGCGATTATTAGCATAAAACCAACATGTGTCGTTGTATAACCCGCCCACCGGCAGATGCAGAGTTCAAGCAAAACACTGCAACAAAACTTTATTGCTTCTCTATGCTAATATTACTTTTTTAATTCATCAAAGACTTCACACCATCGTAAACTATTTTTTATATAAAAAAAATTTTGGGCACGCGACAAATCTGTGGGTGAGGTTGCCATAAATCATTTGTGTTTTTTTATTACTGTTGGTAATTAGTTGCTTTAAATTGATTAACTGTATTTAGTGGGATTTAAATGCGATTTGGAGGCATTTTATTTAATGCTTTTTGTTTTTAGGTAGGTACACTTTGATTAAATAAATTAAGACACAGTTTAATCCATTTGTATACGATAGTTAATTATGTAATGAAAGTTTACAAAAAAAATTAAAAGAAAGCTCATTGTTGCCCTATTAATTTACCGCGAAAAATGTGTATTTTAGGAAGCATATTGCCGACAAATTACGACTAACGTTAATTTACTGTACGCTTTTTAACCAATAACTCACAATTTGAACATCGCGGTGGGTGTTGTGTAATAAACAAAGTATATGCTTATGTAGGTAGGTGGGTATGTTTAGGGACGTAGGTATACGTCATGATTAATCACGCCACATGAATATGCATGAGAGTTAGGGCTGTCATGCCGGGCCGCACCGTCTTTAAACAATACCAAATTAAACATGTAGGAGGCGCGTGTACTTACCTTCCTTATCAACCTTATAATATATCGTGTTTCATATACAATTAAGGCGAATTTAAGTTATGATGACAATTTTAAGCGATGCAATGTATGTGCTAAATGTATAAGAAATTCAGCTCGTGTTTAAATGCATTCCTAGAGTGCGATTAGATATAATTGATCGTTAAATGAATAACTCGAATATTTTTATAACAAGGAATATCAAATTAGAAATTTCGTGTAGCTAATCAAAGTATGTTTGCTGTTACTTAATGCATTTTAACCGACTTCAAAAAAGGAAGAGGTTCTCAATGCGACTGGTTTTTTTATGTTTGTCTCTCAGAACTTTCGAGTGGTTGAACCGGTTTTTATAATTCTTCTTTATTTGAAAGCTGGTGCTTTCCGTGCGGTCGCATTTCCATTTGGTCAAGTTCTTGAATTCGGTATGTTTGTTAAAATTTTGTATTATTTGCAACTAAAGTTAATCAAGTGGTCTTATTTTGGTCATTATTTGTATATGTATTGTATGCTATCGCGACGGTTTACAGGTTTCAGACTCCTATATATTGGGGCAGCAACGGAAAGATCGGGGCTTCCACACAGGAGGGGGCCATCTAGAAACCGTAGATGGCCCTAGGTGCGTCGGGGTTCCAGGGTTTTCCTTCCTAGGGTGTACCTGGTTCCCCGGCTCCAAGTACCAGAGATGTCGTGCGGTTTTAGTTGGTTCGAGTCCAACATGCCACCAAGAGGGGTATCCGAGGGGATCAGTGGAAAAAAACGGGTGTCAGACTCCTGAGTTAGACTTCTGACACCGGCATCACTATAATATATATATGAGTAAAAAGGTTTCCGACTTCATGATACTTATAAATTTTACATTGGAATCGGTTTATTTTAAGACAGTTTTATACTAAAATCCAAGATAAAGTCTAACTCTTCAGGTTCTTCTTACTCCCTCTTAGGTTTAACCTCAACCTTCCTATTAGTGGATCTCACTTTCGTAAAGGCCGTTTCATGAAAATAAGATCTACGGCAACTTAAAGCGTATAAAACACAGGCCAATTGTGGCTTTGATTTCCTTTTTTGCATACAAAGTTTATTTTGATATCAAAGTACTTAATAAGTAGGAAATTCGTTTTCATTACAAGTAGGTATTTTTGTAAAATATTTATGTACCTTAGTGTAGCTTAGTTATTCTATAAATTCATTTATTTTTATCGTTTTCAAATAGGTGATTGATTGATTTAAATGTAAGAGACCGATATTAACTGCTGTCATAATTAATGTCATAAATTAAAAGGATTAAAAATAGTTAATCCTTTGATTTTCTTTGTCACGTTGCGCATTTAGTTTTAATTCCGCCGACCTACTTAATCTACCTGGAAATCCCTATGATTGACTACAGTTTTTGATGGGAAGTAGCTAACTGATAAAGTTATTGTGATAAATTTTAAATCGAAGAAGTATTTTTTAATATGTTATTCACATTTAAAAACACATTGATGGAACAAGATGATCATTTTACGGATACGGTATCTCCGTTCGAGGTCGAGATCTTTTTTTAATGATTACTCTACCTGATAAAAAGCATAATCTAAGCGTGGTCACCATACTCATTGCTGGTGGAGACAATGCAACAATGCAGCATGGTGATACACACACTGGCAGCAGGCCCAATGATCTTTCAGCATCATTGGGCCTCCGGTCTCGCATTGACCAAAGAAACATAATAGCATGAACACTGTTGTTATACGTCGATCTTCTTTGCGAGGGTAGCACCACCACGGTCGAGCCGCCCCGTTTTTGCTGAAATCAGCGTGACTTTACTATCTGCGATGATTGCATTGAAGATATTAATGTGATACCAGTATTTTACAGTATCGTATTTATTAACATGCTCGGCAATGCAACAACGACTTCACTAATTGAGCATCGTTCAAAGGCGATAAACGGATTCACAGTTTGTAACGCGTTTTTGACAAGGTATATTTTTGAACTGTAGATTACAATTGATTTTGTTGAATAAAAGTGTTTACCGTAGCCAAAATTACACCAAGTTTGTTCTAAGGGAAAGTAAAACAATTGTAAAAAAATATTGTTTACTTATTTTGCACGAACGAACTGCACCAATGGCATTGTGGTTTATGTGATTGCGTCGCTACTCTACTTCCTATTATGCTGAATGTTGGAAAGTGGATACGACCCCATATATGATAACACTTTGTATGATCTATATATTGTTATTCTGAGTTTGTGTATTCTTTGTGTCCACATCATGTAAGTTTCTGAAGTACAGACTATTCTGTGTCGTGACTTCTTAACAAATACGGAATTTGCTTTTAGAAGTGAAAACTTTTTAAGCACTTTTTAGGTGCAAAAAAAATTATAGAATTCGCCTCATCGTCATCGCTTTCCAAGAGCTATATGTTTTTACTTATTCTTGTGGCGCAATTTATTTAAAGAGCAAAGTAATTCATTTAAGGTGAACTTAACTAAACTTACTGAAAGTCGATCTTCACCAACTCTAAAACTAGAAACCATGGCTCTTCCACGTTATTAAAGTTAGTTTTCATTTGTTTTGTTTAAATATTTAAATAAAAAAATGAAAACTCAAAAAAGGAACTTCAAATGACTCAAATCATGACGACTAAGCAAAATTAAAAAAAAAAAAACAAAAGACGAGTCGCGTGCGACCGCACACACCGCGCGCCGACCGCATCACACACAGGGACGCGAAATTACAAAACGCCTCCTATTATTATTTCTAGAGGCATTATCATCTAAATCGCATCGCGCCACCATTTACGGTGTTTAGGTATTTGCACACTATTGTTAGTGGCGTTGTGTATAAAATAAACATTTGTTACGGCAGAAGGGACCGGCCAACAATATCGGCGAGCTATATCCCACATTACCATTAGAATGGAGCGGCTGATGTATGGCCGGCGTTACGGCGTTGCTTTTCGTACCCGCTCTTTCATCATGACAAGCGGTTGGTTACATTAAAAACAAAGTTTGCTTGGCCGAAGTTCAGGCAGACATTTACGTTTAACGAATCTCAGATATGATTTAATATTTTGAAAGTTTTCGTTACAGTCTAAATTGTTTCGATTTCTTTGACCTTTAATGGGTTATTAGTTTAATAGTTTTTACACACAAGTCACCGCTGGTATTATTTTGCTAATGGGTATAAAAGACATGTTTATCCGTACTACACGTTGCCGTGTGCAGCGTAGCATATGAGACAGGAGCCGATATGTGTGTCTATTAGAACCATCAGAGGGTGTGCCAAATCTATTTGACGAAATTTCACTTTCCATTCTCTTTAATCTAAACTTTAAACTAATAGCTTTGAAAACCCGCATCATTATCTTAAATGATTCAAGATAATCTCTTATTCTCGTTGAAATATATTTTACTACTAACGATATTTGTTGTAAAGAAAGCGTAGATTTGAGTTGCTCAGCTACATGCCACTACGAAACAAACGTGATTTATAATACTATAAAGCGTTCCACAGCTAACAACTATTTATTTATTTAAAGTGTAAGCAACTATACGCATATGAGTGTTAAGCACACCTTGATAAAACAATATTGAAACACACCCTTTACTACGAATGCAAGAGAACATCTCAAAGATAGTTCGCACCATCTATGCATAATGGATCAAACAGTGCTCTCTGAACCACTCAAAACAATTAAATAATAATGCAATCTGCGAACGATATTTGCTTTGTAAATTTCGCAGTAGAGGGTGCTTCATGAAATCTAAACCGAGTTTACACGGGGCGTTGCGTTCGGATGACACGAGTCTTAAATGAGAGGATAGTTGTAGAATAAATAAAGAAGAGGGCGAGAGGACTGGTTGTCGTGTGTCGGTCACGTGGCAACCACGTGTATTGACGGCCCTCCTCCGATCCCCTCCCGCCTCTAGGCGTTGGACTGATTTTATAACAAGAATTACGGGAAATATTACACGCTAATTTTGTCACATTACGGGAATAGATTGATTTTGTGCGGTTGTTTGGATTATGTTATTAAGGAATTCGTTCCATTTGATGTTTAATTTTCGACGAAATTGAATTTAAATTATTTTGTGATTAATGTGCGTTAACATTATGTATATCGGTTGAACGAGATAATTAAAATTTAGGGTTAGTGTTAACATTAGTTATTTGGAAATAAAACTTGAATTCTAGAGAACAGTAGTACAAGTACAACTACATGATGATGTATAGATGGACTACATCGAGTAATGATGATATTAGGATTTTCAAAAGACTACTTACGTACTGAGGTTCGTTTATGAGTTCAAGTATTTAAGATACTTGTTCGGATCGTAACCGCCTGAAGCAAGCAAATCTATACTGCACTCCGTATTTCAGCTCTGTTATGGGATTACTAGAACAACACTAGTATCTTGTGAAAGAACCCGTGTTTAGACATTGAGATTTCCCAGACTGATAAAGTGGTAGTCCACTTAATAGTTTTAAAATATAGTCCCAATATTTATTTAAATTAAATAAATAAAAAATAAATAAATATATTCAGACATTTTAACACACAACGCCATCTAGTCCCAAACTAAGCAGAGCTTGTACTATGGATACTAGATAACTGATATTAATACTTATATACTTTTTATTTGTAAATACATACATAAAAAAAAGAAAATTAATCCCCTTATGACCCAGAACTTAGTTGACTAGTGGAAATTAGTTAAATGATATATCTCAAACCTTTAAACGAGCAATTGTTGTATACATATATATAATCTGAATGTCGAAAACGACTCCAACGACTTTCATTACGTAGGGGCGATCAATCGATTTAGCTAGGATTTATTTTTAGAAAATTTACCCAATAAATACTAAGTGAAGGTAGAAGGAAGATATTCAAAATTTAATAGAATGTAAAATACAGCAGGTGAAATTATAATCTATAATTTTTTTTTTATATTTTATTGACATAGGTTCATATCTATAATATAATATTTTATTGACATAGGTTCATAACTATATAATATATAATACACTACGCAATTAGGAAAAGACTCAATCTGTGATTGAATTGCTAGCATTGTGTGCGTCTTCCTTTCGGCTCTGAACTTCTAGTTCTGCTCTGGTAATAGGAAGGCCGAGTTCGATTACCGCTCACGTCAAACTTTTGTGTACACATGAACACTTAATGTCTCATTTGGCCCGAGTGTTTATAGTTACAAAGGAAATATGCATTTACGTATATATATCAGTTGTTAAGTATTCATGTTAAGTATTCATAGCACCTGCTCTTCTTAGTTTAGGCTTAGAAGGCATTGTGCAAATATTTTTTTTATGGAATCACGGGCAAACGAACATACGTCTCGCCTGATAGTAAGCGATTACCGCCGCCCATGGACATCTGCAACAACAAAGACGTCACAGGTGCGTTGCCGGCCTTTGGGAGATGGGGCGGAGAATGGGGATGGGAAGAAGGTTTGGGGTATGGGCCTCCGGTATTCTCTCTCACTCGGTGAAAAACAGCGCAAGCGCTATTTCACACCGGTTTTCTGTGAGGCCGTGGTATCACTCCAGTCGAGCGCCCCATTCATGCCGAAGCGTGGCTCCCACGATATGAATATATAAATATGGTAGAATATTATAAAGTTGATTTATAAACGCTTATTAACTACTGAGTTACTTTAAAAATGAACTCCTATAACATCATATAACTCATATAATTCCGTCCATCACTTGTACTATACTCTTGGATACTGGGTAGTATGCGTACCTCCAACCATTATGTTCCATTGCTAACTGCTAAGTTAAGTAAATATATCTAATCCACCAAACTGACTAAGTAACTATACTAAAACAAACTAACGCAAACTAATGACAACACAGACATCTAAAAGCACATTAGGGAACAACAATATACCCCATAAATTGTATCGTAATTATATGTAGTGGAAGTAACTACCGGAGCGAACTACGAGGCTTTACGACGCCGTGATTGACTCCCGCCAACTATCCCAGACGAAGTTACCCCACTTTATTGATACTAGCGACAATTAAATTACTTTAGGAATTAAAACAACTTCACTAATTAATTGCTTTAAACGTCTTTTAGATAGATCGAGCTTTTAGATAGTCGTGTATAAATGCGGTGGTAACGGTAGACGGTATAGCGTTCGTGTGTGTGTGTATCTATACAAAGAGTTAATATTGAAGTTTCTACCCGAGACCTCTTGATTGGCAGTCGCATACTTCAAACGCTAGACCAACGAGGCAGTCCGAGTTGGGATGGTGGTCATGGGAAAGTGTTATTGAGTTTTTCTGATTATATAATACATACACTTACACACACACACACACACACACACACTCACACTCACACACACACACTCACACACGCAAACACACATACGCGCACACATATAAAAAGTGTAATTTTAATTGTATTATATATAGGTATTAGTTATTCTTGGTGGTTAACCTCTGTATTTGTTTTCTTTTTTTCCATAAATCACATGTAATCTAACAATGAGAGAAGACACTGATTTCTGTAACACAGGTCATTGAACCTAGCTTAGAGATCAGGGAGCTCAATATGATTTGTGAAAAACTTTGTTTTATGGGTTTAAATTTATTATTATTATTATATAAATACTTAATAACAGCTCGAAGTTTGGAAGTTGGTCTGAACCCCCGTGCCTCGGAGAGCACGTAAAATCGATCCTGCGCACGAATTCTACCTGATCGTGTCGGTTAACCGTCCCATCGGATTATGAGAAAGAGGGAACAGAGAGTGCACCTGTGATTGCGCACACACTTGTGCACTATAATATCTCCTACGTAGTTGGCTGGTCTCCGTTGAGACTGGCCTCCGTGGCCGTAATCGGCTAGGAGAACATCATTGAAGTATCTGTTTGTAGCAGCTTTTTACTAAATGTATATGAAAGTATATAGATACGGTATCATTTATTAAATGTTTGTCTGTCGCTCTGTTAATTATCTGTTTGGTCCTCTAATTACTATAACGACTAGATCGATATTGACTGACTTGACTCTCACTGGCAGATAGCTGATGTTATAAGAAGGAACTTAGGCTACTTATAACCGTTACCGTAACCGTAACCGTTACCGTAAGGTTTAAAATACTAAAAAAACACGATTTTGTAAATAAACCGAACTAAAAAGTAGAAAATATTTATTTTATTAATTCAAATTAAGTATAAAGTGATAAACAAAAGGAATAATTTTATTGTAAAAAACGTGGGGTGTTTTCTGAAAATATTTCAAGAGTGTCGCCCCACGCTTTTTACATTAAAATACACGCTTTTTTACATTATTTACAAAATCGTGTTCTTTTAGTTTTTATAAACTTATTTTTTTACTCGGTTAAAACTAGCCTAAATTCCTTTTTATAAGATCAGCTATCTGCCAGTGAAAGTCAAGTCAGTCAATTTCGATCTAGCCGCTACAGAAATTAGAGGACCAAACAGATAATTAACAGAGCGAACATCAAGTGATGCTAAACATAAGGTTCTCAATTCGACTATTTTTTTTATGTTTGGTACCTCAAAACAGGGTGAACCAATTTTGATGATTCTTTTTTATTTGAAAGCTGGTGCTTCCCGTGTGGTTCCATTTCAATTTATTCCAGTGCTTATAGTCGTTTTTTTTGTTAATATTTTATTGTTATTTTAGACTAGCTTCGCCTCGCAGAGTTACCCGGGATTGTTGTTGCATTGCACACCTTGTGTAACACCACAAGGACTACAGGACTCAGTTCGTGTAAAATATATAGTCCATTCTATTAGATACTTTCATTGCACCCGCACGCAATTGTGGTTTTTGTTGTGAAATTCGAATATATTAATTCATACAACAGCGTAAACTGACAAATCATGCTTGCTTATGGGTGTACGCCGCAGGCATAATTTTGTGGCGGCTTACCGCACTTGCAACGGCGGTGCGATCAAGGTGACCGTATCTAAGCGAATGGACCATACATATATATAGTTTATCTCTACGTTGGAGTTGTCTAGAGTTAATCTTAATACATCTGTAACATAAACTTTTGATGCACGGTTGGCATAGTGGTTTAAGCCATCGCTACACCGCTTTCAACAGCCCTAAGTATTGTGGATTCAAACCTCACAAGGGACAATAATTATGATTCACAAATTCTAAGTCTGGGTGTTTTTTGTGTACGCTTTATGTATGTTTGTACAGTCCCCTGCGATACAAGATGTATATTTCTAAAGCGGCAGTTATCTTAAAATAAGACTCTTTTTCATATGTTTATAGTACTTATAAAAGAGTCTTACGCGTAATCTCATTATTGTTCAATTTGTATCGGAAACGCATATCTTTGAATAAATCAGCACCGTCCAGTAGGGAGCGTCTTAGCAGATAAGATCGCAATTTAAGAAGTTGCCGCAGACAGCGAGCCTTTCCACAAATTAATTTAGCTCTGTGTCGAATCCTCTTTGTTAGCAATTCGTTTTCAATCTTTTCAGTTTTGTTCGTCACTACATTCAAGATTTTATTTATAAACATTGCTAAGACCTAAGCAAGTCATAATCACAGTCGAAATCTCTGTAATAACAATTCTAATATTTTAAGAAGAGTAGTTAGGACATTACACATAGTTTTTTATCATTGATGAGTATGTAAGAATTTGCTAGTCTTGTAGAGATTATCTATCAACCAATCGCCGTCCACTGCTGAACGAAGGTCTCTCCCAAGGAGCGCCAACTATCCCGGTCCAATAGCCGTCCAATATTTCAATCACTTCTATTTATCTGATTTAATTGTTTAAAATGGTTCAATTCTAGTGTAAATGAGCATAAAGTATGTAGATTTGTTATACTAGCTGAGCTCCGCGGTGTTACCTTGTTGTGTGTTTTACCTTTAAAACAACACAGTCGGGTAACGCCGCAGGGGGATACTAGTCTCAAAAAGGATCCTAACTTACTCCTTATATCAACAGCTATCTGCTAGTGTAATTCCTCTCAAAATCGGTCCAACCGTTCCAGAGATTAACTACAACAGACAGGCAAATATATTTTTATATAATTTTCGTATATGTTTTCCTAAGCTTTTAATTTAAAATTAATGAAACAAACACTTTAATTTAGTTATCTGATATCGTCAATGCATCAAATACATTGAAAAACAGTTTTTTGTGTACCTACATAATAAGTTCTAAACAAGACTATTGAAAGAAAGAAAAACATATGTTTCTACTGCTGCAATCACTAATTTTATGTATAGTACATAAGGACGTTATATATGTACAGCTAAGGTTTATAATAGCATAATATATATATATCTAAATGCAATAAAGAGGGCTTTTTGTTTGTCTAAAAGCACGTAGAGTATGTTCGAGTTGAATGTCGAAAGCCTTTCCTTTATCTTAGCAGCGAGCAAAGATCGCTCCTATTGTGATAGCAACTTTGAATCTGCATAATTAACATTCATTAAAGCAATGAAATGATTAATAATAGGGATCTTTGCGCCTACGTTCGTTAGTGTAACCACAATGCTGGAGAAAAATTGTGGGCTTTCTTTTCAGTAATAAAATTGAATTAATTTTACCAACCATAACATAGGTACAAAGGTTGTCTCTAAGAGATTGCCATGAGCGATAACACCGCCAATTGTCACATTTGTATATTGCAACTCTTTTTTTCTATCTGTTATCTATGTACAAAAAAATGAATAAAAAAACCAGGCAAGAGCGAGTCGGACTCGCGCACCGATGGTTCCGTACAAACCTGTAGGTATATTATATGATGTAAATAAAAATTAATACTTTTCACAATTTTTCTTTTATTTGTGCTTTAAGATATTACTTCATACCACACAAGATTGTGAGTTCTCGGGAAGTAGCCAGTAGGTTTTGATTCCGTTGCGATTGTAGAAAATTTGCAGCATAAACGGCTGTATCTTTTGATTGCGTGGTCTTAGAAGTTTGAGTTTTCACAGCTCTAAGAGACAGTAGACCTGAGTATTTGATATGGATTTCAGCTTGATACCTCTACGCGTTCCTGAGAAAAATGGTCTTGAGAAACAGACAGACGGAGAACAAAGCGATCCTACAAGGGTTCCGTTTTTCCTTTTGAGGTAAGGAACCCTAAAAATGGGACTTGTTGTGCAATTAATACATAGTATGTGTCTTGGAAATATTTATTTGGGAATTTAATGGTCTTGATTAGAATATAGCTACATTATTTTTAATTTCAAATAATGTACGCCACTTGTGACAGAATATGCTGTGATTCCTGATGTATGTTTGAAGAATTTTGTACCATATTCATGTAATAAATGTATTGCATTGTGGTAGAGTTATGCATGTTCGGAAAGGGATGTACGGAGTGATTTCGCTCCCAAAAAACTGTGTTATGAGTAAGGTTATTTATTGGAGACCCAAATACCACTCAAGGGAAGGCAACGTACTTATACGTACTTATGAATCTTGATTTAAAGTTCATAATCCATTAAACAACTTTTCAATGGGTCATCAGATTGTAACATCAGATGAACCGACTGTACATTTGTCTCCTATGATTTGAATATAAGCTCGAATCCTACTTTTAACACGAAAACACAAAGTCACTCTATCACATCGATTTAAGTTTTTCTTATTTAATAGCTGCCAAAATGATTCTACTCTGATAGAAAATCTAAGTGAAATCCAAGAATCGAAGTCGAGGAGGTTTTAATAGGTAGGTACTTGTTTTTACCCGACTGCTAAAGAAGGAAGGTTATGGTTTTTGAGTGTATATATGTATATTTCTTTGGCACGCCCTAGAGCCTAATCGGCTTGTCGTATTTTTATGTGAGAGGTGTCAATAGGTCTGTATTAGTTGTGAGAGTGACACTGGGCACCTCAAAATAAAAAAAACTAAATTAAGAATTTTTGGAGCCACAAAGTTATTTTAAAAAAAATGTTTTCAAAATACATCGAATGTGGTATCAAAATGATGAATTTTTAACGGTGATTACGAATATACATATAAATAATATCGTTCATATATGATATTGACGCAGTCGGGTTTTATTTTTTTAATAATTTATTTCTTGTTTTATATATCTTTCTTTGAATAAAATGATGGTTACAATACTGAGAGACGTCACGTTTATTTGAGATTTTAGCAAAATATTATCTTGCGAGTTCCTATTCCTATATTAGAAAATTAACGAGTATTGAGGAGTTAACGGTTTGAATATTCAAAGGGAATAAATTAAACGTTCTTTACTAAGGCTCGTCAAACAAAAGCAAGCGAAAAGTAATTGTCGTGCGTACATTTAGGCGGTTGTTTTACCAAACAGATCTCAGACTACGGTGTATTTTACAAGCTTTTATTTAGTTTCACCTGTCCCCATGTTTGCCTGATCAAATCTTACAAGTTATATTTCATACACTTCCCGATTTCCGATTGAGCTGAAATATGAAAAATACCTTTAGTTCTGATGACAATGCAACTATTTTTAATCGGTATTATTATTAATCCAAAATGGTTGCCGTTACAAAATGGAGGAGTACATATTTCTGACTAACCCGCTCAATATGGGTTGATACCCACATTGAGCGGTTTATTCAGAAATATATATAGAATAATATGAAAGGGTATTAAAGTTATTATTTTTATTAACAAGTAATAAAAGCTTGTATTTTAAAAAAAACTTTAAATTAATCACTTGTTCTACTTTAGTGTCCAAGAAAAACAAATAAGCACAATTCCTCTTAAAACAAAAATATCTGTAGGTAAAAAAAATTGTAGTGCTATTGAAGACAATCGAGACTTCGGGTATAGTAGTGATGTCAGTGGTCACCTAGTTGATTTCTTCTGCGCTGCGTGTTGTAGGTTCAAACACCACATGGGACAACATTGTGTGATCTAGAATATGTTGTTCCGAGTCTGGTTGTTCTTAGCGTCATTTTCATGTATGTTTAAAAAACTATTTTTAGAACTTACTTTCACTTATAATAAGTAGGACCAAATATACCTACATAATATTACCAAAATATCCAACCCGTATGACCAGTGTGGTATAGTAGAGCTAAACATGCTAAAGAAAGGTATACTTGAGTCTAGCTTTAACTGTTGATGGTGTCACAAACTTTACTGATTATGGCCAGACAAGCTGGTATAAGGTTGGTTTCAAGTCTTCTTTCACTGTTATAACCCTGCTTAATCCATCACCATACAGACGATATAATTCATGGTATATCTTAATATGCACCTATCACTAAACAAATAGGTGTATATCTCAAGGACGCCCAAATTAAATGGATATCAACTCAATATGATAAACAACATTGATCAGGTAAACAACAAAAGCAGAAAAAAATCAAAAGCAAAATTTTGGCAACCAATTACGGTTAAAAAGGTTGTTTGTGCGGTTGCCAATTTGTATGTTACTGCATGTTAGACTGGTGCTAGAGATCAAACCTGGGTTATTAATATGCCGTCATGGAAGTTGTAATAATAGTAACGACACCAAGTTTATTAAGAAAAAATAGGTGTCTTTCGGGGATGTCTCGACGTGGTTCTGACTATCCGAGAACTTTTTCTCTGGGAGTCTGTCTTTGTCTGTCTGTGTTTGTCTGAACTGTCGTAATAGTATCAAGTTTTACAAACGTGAATATGAAGTATATCTGTATTTATGAATATGTTTACATGTAGTAATTCTAGCCTCATGACAACTGTATTTCGTTTTGGACATCTTTATCTTCGATGCATATACCTCACTAGATCTTTACACCCCCAAAGGTTAGCTACTAGGAAATGCCTAGGGCATTAAGTCCGCCTATGTGCACAGTTGTATAAAGTTGTAAATACATACAACATTTGATAAATATGAATATAACTTACGATAAATTATGTTCTCATGTAAGTAAAAAAGGTTTCTTAAATTTTAATAAGTTGTGTAAGGGATCCTAATATCCACCGATAGAGTTAAAAAAAATAATGAAATTTGTATGAAATTAACCAAAGCAACGAAATATAAGCTTAGCATCATTTTTCTGTAATTCCTCTGGTAGTTCTTCTGGCACACCTCAGCTGGAAACACAGGATGACTTCTCCAGGTCAACGGCCTGTCCAAGTAGTTTTCCGCGCCGCCTGCCGCTACACTGCTGTGACTGGGATGAGTCCGGATGGGCCTGTAGCCTAGGACTTACTTCCTGAGTGTAAGTCGAGCGAGTGGCTTGTTATACCCGGGTAGTGTAACATCGTAGTATCACTTAATAATAAAAAAATGCAATCGATTCACAGAAATACTTAAAACACGCAAAAGTATTCAGTCGAATTCAGAACCAGCTCTTTATTAAAGACGATCAACAAACATTGCTATATCAGTCTCTGTGAGCCGTATTTGAAATCGGTTTATTAAAAAAGTAAAATAAGCAGGCTTAATGTGTTACCTTTGGTAATAACCGTTCTTGATTGATTACCTTAAAAGGGATTAAAGCACCTGTACTAGGTAATTCTGCTTTTGATGTTTACCTGATCAATGTTGTTTATCATATTAAGTTGTGTTGATATCCATTTAATTTGGCCGTCCTTGAGATATACACCTATTTGTTTAGTGATAGGTGCATATTAAGATATACCATGAAATGTATCGTCTGTATGGTGATGGATTAAACTGGGTTATAACAGTTAAAGAAGACTTGAAACCAACCTTATAACAGCTTGTCTGGCCAGTGTGTCAAAAGTATATACACCTACAATATAGACATTAACATAAGAAGTGCTTTTGCCGCTCTTCTAAAGGCGGAAAAACTACAGGAGTAAATACAACACAAGTGCTTTCCCGTATTTAGGAGGTTGGAGTATGGGCCTTTTTTTTACGTTTGGAAACCCCCTCGGGCCTTCATCCCACCAGGGTTTGCGGCGGGGCGGTGTGTCGGTTTCGAACCGACTGAAACCACACGGTGTGCCACTCTGCGCCTGAGATGGAAGAGATCCGGGAACCGCTTTCTTACGCCATCCGGACCCCTCCCAGCTTGGGGTATGGGCCTCAGGTATCTTTACTTGTGGTTTCACACTGGTTTTTTGTGAGGCCTTGGCATCACTCCGGTCGAGTTGGACCTTTGCATGCTGAAGTAGGGATGTCCCGCGGTCTCCCAAGAAAAAAAAACAATGCTATTTTTATCTCAACAACTCTTTAGAACAACAGAAAAATACCACCTAAATGTAGTAAGTACGTGCATAACTTCCGATTGTCAGTCCCAAATTGGATAATTCTTTCTTTAGTGTGTTGTTTATTGTGACGGTGACGGACAAGGCTTGCATTTAAAAAAACTTAAAGAAAAGTTGAAAATGTTATATTTCCTGAGTCTGCGACTGTACACAACCCGTGAGAAGCTGAGGTGGGTATAAATACTAAAATATTTAACAAATAAAACGGAAACTTAGATAATATTCACAAAAGACANCTGATCAAATCTTACAAGTTATATTTCATACACTTCCCGATTTCCGATTGAGCTGAAATTTGAAAAATACCTTTAGTTCTGATGACAATGCAACTATTTTTAATCGGTATTATTATTAATCCAAAATGGTTGCCGTTACAAAATGGAGGAGTACATATTTCTGACTAACCCGCTCAATATGGGTTGATACCCACATTGAGCGGTTTATTCAGAAATATATATAGAATAATATGAAAGGGTATTAAAGTTATTATTTTTATTAACAAGTAATAAAAGCTTGTATTTTAAAAAAACTTTAAATTAATCACTTGTTCTACTTTAGTGTCCAAGAAAAACAAATAAGCACAATTCCTCTTAAAACAAAAATATCTGTAGGTAAAAAAAATTGTAGTGCTATTGAAGACAATCGAGACTTCGGGTATAGTAGTGATGTCAGTGGTCACCTAGTTGATTTCTTTTGCGCTGCGTGTTGTAGGTTCAAACAACACATGGGACAACACTGTGGGATCTAGAATATGTGGTTCTGAGTCTGGTAGTTCTTAGCGTCCTTTTCATGTATCTCATAAAAAGACTATTTTTAGAACTTACTTTCACTTATAATAAGTAGGACCAAATATACCTACATAATAGTACCAAAATATCCAATCCGTATGACCAGTGTGGTATAGTAGAGCAAAACATGCTAAAGAAAGGTTTATCTGAGTCTAGCTTTACCTGTTGATGATGACACAAACTTTACTGATTCAATTTTTGCAATCAATTACGGTTCAAATGGTTATTTGTGCGGTTGCCAATTTGTATGTTACTGCATGTTAGCCTGGTGCTAGAGATCAAACCTGGCTTATTAACATGGAAGTTGTGATAATAGTAACGATACCATATTTACTAAAAAAACACTCACGTGTTTTTCGGGGATGTCTCAACGTGGTTCGGACTATCTGAGAACTCTTTCTATAGGAGTCCAACAAACTGTCGTAACAGTCTCAAATTTTACACACGTGAATATGAAGTATATCTGTATTTATGAATATGTTTACATGTAGTAATTCTAGCCTCATGACAACTGTATTTCGTTTTGGACATCTTTATCTTCGATGCATATGCCTGACTAGATCTTTACACCCCCAAAGGTTGGCTACTAGGAAATGCCTAGGGCATTAAGTCCGCCTATGTCCACAGTTGTATAAAGTTGTAAATAAATAAATAAGTAAAACATTTGATAAATATGAATATAACTTAAGATAAATTATGTTCTCATGTAAGTAAAAAAGGTTTCTTAAATTTTAATAAGTTGTGTAAGGGATCCTAATATCCACCGATAGAGTTAAAAAAAATAATGAAATTTGTATGAAATTAACCAAAGCAACGAAATATAAGCTTAGCATCATTTTTCTGTAATTCCTCTGGTAGTTCTTCTGGCACACCTCAGCTGGAAACACAGGATGACTTCTCCAGGTCAACGGCCTGTCCAAGTAGTTTTCCGCGCCGCCTGCCGCTACACTGCTGTGACTGGGATGAGTCCGGATGGGCCTGTAGCCTAGGACTTACTTCCTGAGTGTAAGTCGAGCGAGTGGCTTGTTATACCCGGGTAGTGTAACATCGTAGTATCACTTAATAATAAAAAAATGCAATCGATTCACAGAAATACTTAAAACACGCAAAAGTATTCAGTCGAATTCAGAACCAGCTCTTTATTAAAGACGATCAACAAACATTGCTATATCAGTCTCTGTGAGCCGTATTTGAAATCGGTTTATTAAAAAAGTAAAATAAGCAGGCTTAATGTGTTACCTTTGGTAATAACCGTTCTTGATTGATTACCTTAAAAGGGATTAAAGCACCTGTACTAGGTAATTCTGCTTTTGATGTTTACCTGATCAATGTTGTTTATCATATTAAGTTGTGTTGATATCCATTTAATTTGGCCGTCCTTGAGATATACACCTATTTGTTTAGTGATAGGTGCATATTAAGATATACCATGAAATGTATCGTCTGTATGGTGATGGATTAAACTGGGTTATAACAGTTAAAGAAGACTTGAAACCAACCTTATAACAGCTTGTCTGGCCAGTGTGTCAAAAGTATATACACCTACAATATAGACATTAACATAAGAAGTGCTTTTGCCGCTCTTCTAAAGGCGGAAAAACTACAGGAGTAAATACAACACAAGTGCTTTCCCGTATTTAGGAGGTTGGAGTATGGGCCTTTTTTTTACGTTTGGAAACCCCCTCGGGCCTTCATCCCACCAGGGTTTGCGGCGGGGCGGTGTGTCGGTTTCGAACCGACTGAAACCACACGGTGTGCCACTCTGCGCCTGAGATGGAAGAGATCCGGGAACCGCTTTCTTACGCCATCCGGACCCCTCCCAGCTTGGGGTATGGGCCTCAGGTATCTTTACTTGTGGTTTCACACTGGTTTTTTGTGAGGCCTTGGCATCACTCCGGTCGAGTTGGACCTTTGCATGCTGAAGTAGGGATGTCCCGCGGTCTCCCAAGAAAAAAAAACAATGCTATTTTTATCTCAACAACTCTTTAGAACAACAGAAAAATACCACCTAAATGTAGTAAGTACGTGCATAACTTCCGATTGTCAGTCCCAAATTGGATAATTCTTTCTTTAGTGTGTTGTTTATTGTGACGGTGACGGACAAGGCTTGCATTTAAAAAAACTTAAAGAAAAGTTGAAAATGTTATATTTCCTGAGTCTGCGACTGTACACAACCCGTGAGAAGCTGAGGTGGGTATAAATACTAAAATATTTAACAAATAAAACGGAAACTTAGATAATATTCACAAAAGACAATATGACCATACTAAGTTCACCGCTTCAGCTAGTTATATATTATATTTTATAGTATATTACAACCTACTACTTCGAAATCAATATAAGTGAACCTTGTACAAAAACTTATACCTACGCTATAAAATAAGTAAAATTAAGAAAAAGAACCCAACTGCGTCATTATCTGTCATATTTATTAAATTCAGTTTTAATTTAATACATTTGAAAAACAACTAACTATCAAAAACGAAAAAAACAAATGACAGCGGTATCAAAGAATTTAATACCACAAGTCAGTGGCAGAGATAAGGGTTTAGATTTATTGCCCATTTATTGCTCTGTGATAACGTGTTGCAAGCACTAATCCGATGGTCATGTGAAACAAGTTAAATGTTATTGTTATATAACATTGTTATACTGTAATATATTAATGATTTCATTATATATACATACATATACAGGTTGAATAACAGCGTAGGTATACATACTTATTTCCTAAAATAAGTCAGCCTGCCTCAGATATTTATAACATTTATAATTTCATAGAATATTCTTTAAGATTTCAATTTTGAATTTTATGATTTCGTACTATAATAAGAAAATAATCTTTCTTGAGGCTTAATACGTTAGCGTAATTGTATGTTTTGCGGTAGTAAGTACTGTATCCATTCTGGTCATTTTGTTGAATTGGCCAACAACAATGAATTGCTCGAATTTGAAGATACCTTTACAAAGGTAGCAGAACCACGTTGATTTCAGCACAAACGAGCACGTGCAACCGGGGTGCTACTACCCCCATACAGCAGATCAACTTAAAATAACAGCATGCGTGCGTTGGTGAGCGCGATACCGGAGGTCCTATGATGCAAAAGCGTCGCTAGGCCGCCATTGTGTGGGTCGCCATGCTGCATTTGACAATGTAATGACAATGACAATGTAACAATTGTCTGCATTCGCAATGAGTTTGGTGACCATCATTCTTGGATTTGCTTATGCTTTCCATCAGGCAGAGTAGAGTTAATATGGCAGGCACATACATAAGATGTCATAATCTATATGTTCTGATGAAGTCGTCAAAACAACTAGTAAATTAATTTTTGCATTCAAAGTAGCACTTAAGACACTATTGAATAAGTAACAAATATTTGAAACGTTCTTTTTAACCATTACTTTTCCAAGGGTAGGTATAGTGGAGAGATATAAGGCTTACAATAGACAAGATAGAGGAAAAAATAATAAATATATCATTAGATATATTTAATATAATGTTTATCTTTATGAATGAGTTTGATAGTTTATAGAACTATATAACCTTAGGTAAAATTTGCGGGTGGCAAGTTTGTACTATATCAATTCTTACATTACCGTAAAAATGTAAGTAATTGACCCTAGAAGACCGAAATGTTAAAGGAGAATGGTTGTAACTTTAATAAAATCATGATTGTAACATACAGTGTGGAGCACCACGAGAAATTTTCGCAGAAGACTGCAATAGACAGCCCTAGGGTACTAGTGTTGCAGTCAATACATTTCATTTATTCAGAGTAATTTTTTACATCGTATGTGAATATTTAAGTTAATATTACAATAAATTACAGACAATGTTAATGACAATTAACAAAACAAAACAGTTAATAATGACGAATAACAATTTCATTTATTTAAAATCGGCTAATCAAAATAAAACACCGATGACAACACAATAAAAATATGTGCAAATTAATTTTTTATTAACGAAATTCCTGTTTTAATTCTAACGGCAGTTTGCTGAAAATTTTGACTGGTCTGTAATATGCACTCCGCTTTACTTCATCAAGGTGTGGTATACATTCCGTACTTCGATCATTCCTTCTAGTGCTCTCCCTTAGCCGTCTTTTCTTTTCAATCATAAAACAATGAATGAAATTCTTAATTTTGCCGTTATATTTCACCTAAAGTCTTTGACACTAAGAATAGTGTCAAAGATTTTAGGTTGTCAGAAGACAACTTAACTCTAATCTGACTAAGAAAGTATGTTTATTTGTTTGTTTTGGGTTCATGATTTAACAACTCTGATGGAAACTGATTTAAAAAATCAACATTTTATAAACAGCACAAGCACAGCAACATGCAGGCGAGTGATGCAAAACAAGTATTATGTAATCTATTAATTCTTGTCGCCAATTTTTTTACGCTTAAAAGGTAACTATTCTTACCACCGTGTCTTATTTTACAAAAAAAAGCTTTTGCCCGATTTTTTTGTCTGATTCGATCCTCGTGTGTATTAGTTATAGGGATAATAAATAGTCTGTCCTTCCTCAGGAAGCTAATTACATGCCAAATTTTCGCCGTATAAGCGTAATAGATAGGCAGAGTTACCTTCAATTTTTTTTTAAATAATTCGGACGTCTAACACCCAACGCCATCTAGTCCCTAACTAAGTAGAGCTTGTATTATGGACACTAGAATATGAATACATTTTTTTTGTAAATGCGTACATATTGTTTATAGAAAACACCCAAACTCCGAAACAATTATTTGCAGATCATACAAAAATTTGGTCCAACCCAGAATTCGAACTATCTACCACTGCGCCACCGAGGCAGTCAATTTATAATATTATTATGGAGTTTAATTTACAATATTAGTATGAGTATTAGCGGCTTACATATAATTTGTCAGTAATTCTGTGACCCCCCTCTATGTAATATAAATCAGTCATATCGAACTGTTTCTTCGTTGTTAACGAGAAAAAAAAGTGTGTGTGTACTTATGTACACGCGTTAGAAGTTATACTTCTTTGGCGTAACAAGATAAAAATTTGAAAAACAAAAATGTTGACTATAGCTAACTTCAGGGTGTCGGTTTTTCATGACGGTGTGCGCGCGCATCGTAAAAATTTACTCTCATCATTTTTCCCTAACGCGCCGAAAGAAGTATGATTTCAAAAATCATTTAACCTAACAAAACCTGTATGTATATTTAAAGTTGTTACATAATTTATATGTAACTATGATATCATAATCATAGGACTCTTCAATATGTTTATCACGACAAACGTAGTGTAGGACGTCCACAGGCCAGGTGGAGTGATGATTTGTGCAAGACGGCTGGCAGGAGCTGGTTGCGACAAGCCGAGAATCGAACTAAGTGGCGTGCAATGCGAGAGGCCTGTCTATGATATAAGATATTTATATTTCTAATTATATCCATTAGCAAATAATGCTTTCAAGTCTACTGCTTTTAATCTTAATCTTTCCGAAACATTTTGATCCATAGTTTTTGTAAACTAACGGGACTTATTCGCTATAAAATTATTTAAGAGATTACGATACCTTCTATATATCGACATTCCGAACGGATGATGCTGCTAGCGGTCACGGGTACAACACCATTTCCGTCACATCATACACAGACGTCTGGATGATGACAAATGTGTCAGATAAATAAATAAACATCAGCAACCTTTATCTGTTAAATAAAGTTATAGCGCCGACTTATCCGAAACTTTATCAGAAAGTAACTGACCCGGCGCACTTCAACTAAAACTACAGTTGCGGACCAAATAAAATATTTTTTCCGGCTATCTATTAATGTTCTTGTATACAAACCTTGTCCCAAAAATAAAGAACACTTAAAAAAAAGAATTATCCAATTTGGTGCAGTCGATGTGCTACATACTATTCGGTTATTCATTTTTATTTAAGTATATAGACTAGTAGAACTAGAACTTAAAGTACCAAATGCAGACCATCACTTACACTAGAACACCTTCTTAGTTGGCACTTACTGTAGAACTAATACACTTTCTATATGTATATAATAGTCTCGGTCAAGTTCACTCGGTGATGGTGGCAGGATTATGTTCTTACTGCTAATCTCATGTTAATCTTCAGTTAGTGCGCCTGTGTGTGTGTGTTTGCTTGTGTGCCTGTTTACTGCTACTTTGTCTACGGAACTTTTGAGTTTCAACGGGTTTGAACGCAGCGTCCGCTCTACATTAGGGTGGTTTGAAATTGAAGCTAGTTCCTATCTTCTGTACTCCACTCAATGGTTGGCTGGTGGAGAATGTCATATAGATATAAATAAGATACANGTAAGACGGTAACTATTCTTACCAGCGTGTCTTATTTTACAAAAAAAAAAACCTTTGTCCGATTTTTTTGTCCGATTCGATCCTCGTGTGTACTGTCCTTCCTCAGGAACCTAATTACATGCCAAATTTTCACCGTCCGTTTAAGCATAATAAATAGACAGAGTTACCTTCAATTTTTTTTTAAATAATTCTGTCTTCTAACACCTGACGCCATCTAGTCCCAAATTAAGTAGAGCTTGTATTATGGACACTAGAATATGAATACATTTTATTTTTGTAAATACGTACATATTTTATATAGAAAACACCCAAACTCCGAAATAATTATTTGCAGATCACACAAAAATTTTATCCGACCCAGAATTCGAACTATCTACCACTGCGCCATCGAGGCAGTCAATTTATAATATTATTATGGAGTTTAATTTACAATATTAGTATGAGTATTAGCGGCTTACATATAATTTGTCAGTAATTCTGTGACCCCCTCTATGTAATATAAATCAGTCACATCGAACTGTTTCTTCGTTGTTAACGAGAAAAAAAAGTGTGTGTGTACTTATGTACACGCGTTGGAAGTTATACTTCTTTGGCGTAACAAGATAAAAATTTGAAAAACAAAAATGTTGACTATAGCTAACTTCAGGGTGTCAGTTTTTCATGACGGTGTGCGCGCTCATCGTAAAAATTTACTCTCATCATTTTTCCCTAACGCGCCGAAAGAAGTATGATTTCAAAAATCATTTAACCTAACAAAACCTGTATGTATATTTAAAGTTGTTACATAATTTATATGTAACTATGATATCATAATCATAGGACTCTTCAATATGTTTATCACGACAAACGTAGTGTAGGACGTCCACAGGCCAGGTGGAGTGATGATTTGTGCAAGACGGCTGGCAGGAGCTGGTTGCGACAAGCCGAGAATCGAACTAAGTGGCGTGCAATGCGAGAGGCCTGTCTATGATATAAGATATTTATATTTCTAATTATATTCATTAGCAAATAATGCTTTCAAGTCTACTGCTTTTAATCTTAATCTTTCCGAAACATTTTGATCCATAGTTTTTGTAAACTAACGGGACTTATTCGCTATAAAATTATTTAAGAGATTACGATACCTTCTATATATCGACATTCCGAACGGATGATGCTGCTAGCGGTCACGGGTACAACACCATTTCCGTCACATCATACACAGACGTCTGGATGATGACAAATGTGTCAGATAAATAAATAAACATCAGCAACCTTTATCTGTTAAATAAAGTTATAGCGCCGACTTATCCGAAACTTTATCAGAAAGTAACTGACCCGGCGCACTTCAACTAAAACTACAGTTGCGGACCAAATAAAATATTTTTTCCGGCTATCTATTAATGTTCTTGTATACAAACCTTGTCCCAAAAATAAAGAACACTTAAAAAAAAGAATTATCCAATTTGGTGCAGTCGATGTGCTACATACTATTCGGTTATTCATTTTTATTTAAGTATATAGACTAGTAGAACTAGAACTTAAAGTACCAAATGCAGACCATCACTTACACTAGAACACCTTCTTAGTTGGCACTTACTGTAGAACTAATACACTTTCTATATGTATATAATAGTCTCGGTCAAGTTCACTCGGTGATGGTGGCAGGATTATGTTCTTACTGCTAATCTCATGTTAATCTTCAGTTAGTGCGCCTGTGTGTGTGTGTTTGCTTGTGTGCCTGTTTACTGCTACTTTGTCTACGGAACTTTTGAGTTTCAACGGGTTTGAACGCAGCGTCCGCTCTACATTAGGGTGGTTTGAAATTGAAGCTAGTTCCTATCTTCTGTACTCCACTCAATGGTTGGCTGGTGGAGAATGTCATATAGATATAAATAAGATACAACAACCGCTAGTTACACCGCGGGGCAAAGTTAGCCTACAAAAAGTAGTCTAAGTTTCTTCTCATATTATCAGCTATCTGTTAGTGAAAGTCCCGTCGAAATCAATCGAGCCGTTCCAGAAATTAGCCAGACAGACAAAAATTGTAAAAAAATTTTTTTTTATTAAGTACCGCGTTTACATGTATATGTATTTAGTCAAAGGCGATTATTTTAATATTACGAATAGACACTCCATATTCTTCTCTTCTCCAACTTCAATAGGTCTGTTGAGTTCAGACGTACTTGAGGAAATATGGAGTTTTAAATGTATTTAGTAATACTTGAAGGGTAAGAGTTATTAACAAAGCGAAAATTATAACTTTCTAATTATTTTTAATGTCATTTAGGTCACTTAAATATCGCAGAACATGTACACATTATGATAATAAAATACAAATATTTTTTGAAAATANCCGCCAATGTACCAAATATGCATGATGTGTTCAGTCTAATTTTATTTATTTACTAGTAGAGTCGCGTGGTGCTACCGCGATACAATAACCGCTAGTTACGCTGCTGGGTAAAATTAGCCTAGAAAAGGTAGTTTAAGTTATTTTTCATATCATCAGTTATCTGTCAGTGAAAGTCCCATCGAAATCAATCGAGCCGTTCCAGAAATTAGCCAGGCAGACAAAAATTTAATTGTTTTAAGTACCGTGTATACATGTATATGTATTTAGTAAAAGGCGATTATTTTAATATTACGAATAGACACTCCATATTCTTCTCTTCTCCAACTTCAATAGGTCAGCTGAGTTCAGACGTACTTGAGGAAATATGGATTTTAAAATGTATTTAGTAAGGGTAAGAGTTATTAACAAAGCGAAAATTATAACTTTCTAATTATTTTTAATGTCATTTAGGTCACTTAAAAATCGCAGAATATGTACACATTATGATAATAAAATACAAATATTTTTTGAAAATATGGAGACATATATATTAAAAGACAATATCATTTCAGGAATACGCCTTCGTCAAACAAAGGAAAGAATAGCTATTGATTGTTACACATATCAATCAGTAACTGTTTCGTTATTTTAACAGTGAAGTACATGACTGAGCTTTGCGCGGTATTTTTGTGGTAAATTTTCTAAAAATTAATCCTAGCTAGATCGCTTTATTCGCCCCTGAAACCCTGTACGTACTAAATTTCATGAAAATCGTTGGAGCCGTTGCCGAGATTCTAATTAAAAATAGGTCACAACGCCATCTAGTCCCAAGCTAAGCAGAGCTTGTGTTATGGGTACCAGACAACTGATATAATTACATATATACTTTTTTATGTAAAAACATACATATTACACATAGAAAACACCCTAACTCCGAAACAAATATTTGCAGATCATACAAACATTTGGTCCGACCCGGGAATCGAATCCGAGACCTCAAGCACAGCAGTCGCATGTGCTACTACTGCGCCACCACGGCAGTCTACATGATACATACATAGGTATACAAGAACTGCTCGTTTAAAGGTTTTGGATATTATAAGAACTATCCGTATCCTAAATAAATACCTCTCAAATCTGTGTACAATTAGCCAAAACACCGTTCAGCAATATAAACAACAAAATAAAACAGTCAAATTAAAACATCTTTTTTCCTTTTATTAGTTTATGTTAGTAGGTGATTATAATCTGTTTTTTTCCTTTTGATGTACGTCGATTATTTTGTGTGTCTTTTATTTAAGCAACCATTATAACTTAAACCTTTGTTGTATAGGCTTTTATATTATAAATAATGGTCGCCAGTGGTCGACAAACACAAACCAGTGGTTGACATTAGACCATAACTCATTTAATTTTAACTTTTTTATCTTTCTGCACTTCTCTTTCGTATTGACTTTAATTAACTATATGCCCAATTACATATTTCCCCAAAATTTCCCCATTTCGTTTAACTAACAAAAAGGTTTCAAAGCTTCATTGTTTCATGTATTAATTTGTATATACATCTAAAATGCACATTAGACAGCTCCANAAGATACAACAACCGCTAGTTACACCGCGGGGCAAAGTTAGCCTACAAAAAGTAGTCTAAGTTTCTTCTCATATTATCAGCTATCTGTTAGTGAAAGTCCCGTCGAAATCAATCGAGCCGTTCCAGAAATTAGCCAGACAGACAAAAATTGTAAAAAAATTTTTTTTTATTAAGTACCGCGTTTACATGTATATGTATTTAGTCAAAGGCGATTATTTTAATATTACGAATAGACACTCCATATTCTTCTCTTCTCCAACTTCAATAGGTCTGTTGAGTTCAGACGTACTTGAGGAAATATGGAGTTTTAAATGTATTTAGTAATACTTGAAGGGTAAGAGTTATTAACAAAGCGAAAATTATAACTTTCTAATTATTTTTAATGTCATTTAGGTCACTTAAATATCGCAGAACATGTACACATTATGATAATAAAATACAAATATTTTTTGAAAATATGGAGATTAAAAGACAATATCATTTCAGGAATACGTCTTCGTCAAACAAAAGAACAGAATAGCTATTGATTGTTACACATATCAATCAGTAATTGTTTTGTTATTTTTACAGTGAAGTACCTAAATGACTGAGCTTTGCGCGGATTTTTTTGTGGTAGATTTTCTAAAAATTAATCCTAGCTAGATCGATTTATCGCCCCGGAAACCCTCTGGGTACTAAATTTCATGAAAATCGTTGGAGCCGTTGCCGAGATTCAAATTTAAAATAGGTCACAACGCCATCTAGTCCCAAGCTAAGTAGAGTTTATGTTATGTAAATGCATACATATTATACATAGAAAACACCCTAACTCCGAAACAAATTTTTGCAGGTCATACAAACATTTGGTCCGACCCGGAAATCGAACCCGAGACCTCAAGCACAGCAGTCGCATATGCAACCACTGCGCCAAATCTGTGTACAATTAGCCAAAACACCGTTCAGCAGTATAAACAACAAAATAAAACAGTCAAATTAAAACATCTTTTTTCCTTTTTTAGTTTATGTTAGTAGGTGATTATAATCTGTTTTTTCCTTTTGATGTACGTCGATTATTTTGTGTGTCTTTTATTTAAGCAACCAGTATAACTTAAACCTTTGTTGTATAGGCTTTTAAATTATAAATAATGGTCGCCAGTGGTCGACAAGCATAAACCAGTGGTTGACATTAGACCATAACTCATTTAATTTTAACTTTTTTATCTTTCTGCACTTCTCTTTCGTATTAACTTTAATTAACTATATGCCCAATTACATATTTCCCCAATCGTTTAACTAACAAAAAGGTTTCAAAGCTTCATTGTTTCATGTATTAATTTGTATATACATCTAAAATGCACATTAAACAGCTCCAGCTTCATATAGTCGTTTGAAATCATTTTAAGCAATACAGCAGTTTTTGTTTAAGTACTCTGTACTCTACATGTAGAAGTGCTTATTAGAAATTGTATATGTGCTTGCCTGCCTTAAGTTGTAGTGTTTAAGTTTGTGTTTTGTGTCTATTTTTGCCAAACTGTTTAAATTTGATAGTGCTAAATAACCTAATGTTTACTAATGGACCAACTCCCTTTCGCCTAAAAACCCCCGTGGCTTAAACAAGGGAATCTGTTTTTGTATGTCTGTAGATAATGTTTATATGAATAAAGAAAAAAAAGTACTACGCCACATTATATTTTAACTTTATTATTTGGAGGTTTTTATTTTTTTTTAATATTACGTAAAATTTTTAGACTGGCCTGTCGGTAAGGTATCCTGATTGCTAAGCCAGAGATCGCAGTTGTGAATCATTTGTTCTGTGTTGGGTGTAATTTAGGTAATGAAATCTAGTGTATGTATTGAGAAGTATTTTAGTATGTTTATCAGTGGTCTGGTTACCATAACACAGACGATGCCTAGATAGACTGCACATCTGCATAGTTAAGTCGACGTGAAATATATCGGAATAGGCGAATGGCTGTATATTTGTAATGGAGACGGTGATTTTATGTGCACTTACATACATACGTATTTAACTGAGATATAAAGAGAAAAACACACAATACTATGGGATATTCTTTATTGAATAACAATTTATGATATTTTATACAATGATTTTTGATGTTACTAAAAGCGATTAGATCGTTCTATGTTATTTCTTACAGACAACCTTTAAATACTAGATTTCAACTGATTGATGTATAGTAATATAGGGTTTAGCGATTTAAATGAAAATATTTCTACTACATATCACTAGTAATATTTATTAAATAAAATAAATCGTATCTTTTTTATCTATCATATAACACTTTAGGGATTACATTATATAGTTATTTTTACTCGACTAAGAAAGGAGGGTTATGTTTTTGGAGTGTATGTATGTATGTATAGTTGGAGGCTTGTCGTATTTCTATGTGAGTGGTGCCAGTAAATTTGTCTTAGTCGTAAGAGTGCTACTGGGTACATAAAAATTAAAAAAATAACAAAATTAAGGATGTTACGCGACAAAAATAATTTAAAAAAATATGTTTTCTGAACACATCGAGTGTGGTGTCAAAATAAAGAATTTTGTAACGGTGATTATGAATATACATTTTATATATATTTTTTAAAACTGAATTTAATAAAGATTACAGATACTGACACAATCGGTTATTAAAAAAATAGTTTTACTTGTTTTAATGGATACCGGCGAAGTTAAAAGTCTACAGGGTAGTTAGTCGTGGGGACAACTTAATCGTAACTTAAGTACTAGATTAAAAATATATTATTTATGTAATCAAGCGTAGCTTGAGACTTTCTTTTCTATAACAACTACTGCTAGTGCAATCGCGAAGAAGTGTTTAGGATTGAAATGTTATTATTAAATCCTAGTAATTCTATAATACCTATGTACCTACACTTAGAGATGTTTTTTTAGGGAATAGAAGCAAAAGGGCAGACGTATCGCCTGATGGTAAGCAAATACCGCTGCCCATGAACACCCGTAGTACCCGCGTTGCCGGTCTTTGGGGGATGGGGAGGTGGAACGGGAAGAATTGGAGTATGCGCCTCCGGTATCCTCACTGACTCGGTGAAACACAGCACTGGCACTGTTTTACACCTGTTTTCTGTGAGGCTGTGATGTCACACTGGTCGAGGACCTCCCACGGTAGCATATAGCTAGTTATAGGAATACGTAGGATTATTTATTTTTAATATCATTTATTTATTTCTTCATAAAGTCACTGCAAAACGAACGAAAACTCAAACTAGGTATATCAACCCGTTTGGCTGGTGTGGTACATTAAAACTGCCTTTAAAGAGAAAGCTGCGTGTAGCAGTGGATTTTTAAAGGCTGTTGATCTGAAAATGACGTTAATGAGTAGGTATGATTAAAGTCTAGCAACTTATGTTCCAATGTTATACCTAAGTATGATAGCTATTGTGACCCAATAGGTATAGAGACCTGCACGTAACTTGGCCAGATTCGTTAGATCCGCAAAAGTCAGTTTTTTATGTCCTTTTGGTTGACAAAAGGACGCGGGGATTGTAATACTACCGTCCCGAACAATCGGGACGTCAGTAGACTACACTTTGATTTTGTTTGTTTTGATTTGTTGCACTAAGTGTACTATGCGCGAACTTACTTCCACTACGCCGAAATCTGGCCAAGATTCTTGCCGGCGCTTATAGTAGTTTTAACAAAATATAGTGTTAATGGTTTAGGATAAGTTAGTGCAGTGATACAAAGTGTTACCTGACTAAGTGCAGTTGTAGACGCTGCACAAATGCATCATGGATTGGACATTTTGTTTTTTTTATTGTATCTGTAACTAGAAAGAATGCCCATTGTCAAAAGTATTTAGTTGATTTTAAGTGTTTATAAATAATATAGATACCATTTGTGTAATGATGATGAAATATGACCTAAATTTTTAAAAAAATTCTACAATTAAAGTACCTATAAGTTACAACTAAAATTATTTTTTGATATAATTCCATTTAATTTCAGCTATAGCACTCAGGAAAATAATTAGAAATATCATATTCAAGCAAGAGCAGCCACGTCCGTCGGCAACTTTCCGACGGCGCATCCTAATTGACTTCCCGACGGACGTAGTCTCGTAGCAGATGCGTAGATGATGCGTAGCCAACTACGCCTCGCTGCCTGCTACGGTCGCACTCATTAACAATGCTGAACTAATTAACCACTCGAAAACACGTGAAAAGTCGACGCGTGGAAACAGACTGAAACAGCATGCACCGACAGCGCGCCCCGAGCGTACAGGACCGAACGCTACGGGAAGGTTGCCGCCATATTGCCGCATGCTCCGCCCCCTTATACACGCCGTTATCTTATTGGTTGTTTGCGATAAATTGGGTGGAGCTACCCGTTGCTAAATGTTGCCAGCTTTTTGAATAAATAATTTCAGTAATTTAAGTAATGAAGGCAATTATGGTGTTGTTTAGCTAAGTTTGCGCGGCGGCGAGTGGGAACTTTATATTTATACCGCTCTCTTTATGTACGCCGACGCGCGGTTAATGCGCGCGATCTGTTTACGTAGCGAGCCGGAGTGCGGCTCGATTTATTGCGGCCAACTCTGGTGCACGGCACGATTTAAACTGCAATTATTTTATGCTATAAGGAAAACATATTGCTTAATATAAATGAGTTTTTAGAATACAATTTATTAGATTAGATTAATTTCTTTCTTCAAAATTAACTTGTATTTTCTGGTGCTACTTAGCTAGTAGGGCTAGAAATATAATATCTATCGAATAGAAGATCTAATTTCTCTAGCGAAAATACGCTTAACTATTTGACGAAATTGTAGTGTGTTTTCTAATTTTCCAACTGAAATGTATATGAATGGTGGTACGTCACGGTAGTCCGCCAAAGATCTAGTGTCCACACTTCACGGACAGAAGTAAACAGTGACGTCACGAAGCGTCATCGAGCCGATAAAAAGTCGATTTTATTCGCACAAGTTCGGCCAGCTGACTGCGTCCCCCGCCCCGCACCCCGCCACACCACGCGTCGAATTTTCAGTGCGGCGAGATTTCAGGGGGAGGGAGATAGATGTAGGCTGGTTAAGTGCGTGTGAGGGAGACGAGTGTGTAGGATACGCGCGTCGGCGAGGCCGGCGAGATGGGCGGGCTGTTGGATGATGTATAGAGTGGTGGAGTTAGGTTCAAATTGCTCCGGGAAGTGGCCGAGATTAGAGCCAGCGCGGGCCGCACCGCGCCGCGTATGTAAGCCCACTTAAGACTGTTTTTAATACTAGTATTTTTTACGCGATTCCGACAGGATTTAGCGGATAAGCGACGTCGCCGCGATCGTGCGCTTTGATTTATCGGTATCGGATTCGTATACGGTTTGTTCTCTGTGTTTACGTTAGTGGGTGACGGCCGGTGCTTGACGCGCGTAATCCCGTGGCTTGTACCAGATTATGACGGATATCATCGGATTTCGTGTACACACACTGTGAGAACCAGCTTTCCGAGGAGTCATCGGGTTGTCATCGTTAGCCCGACTATAACGTCTAACTGTGAGTATCACTGTCACATGTAGCTGACTTCTCCCCACGACAGGTGGATCATCCAACTCGCCACACAGTATTAATGTATGCATGCATGATATAAACTGTCATTTCTGTTGCTGTTGAACATAAATTGTTTTCTTCCCAGTGTAAAGTTTAAACTGATAATCTAAGACGAAATTAATTTCGTAGTTCTAGTAAGAATCTTTTTTTTAAATTACAAAAAACAGAAGTAAATAAACTGATTATGCGTGTTACATAACTAAAATACTGGGCTGTTTATGTCAGGCTAAATTGAACAAAACTTACACGTGCATTATACCACCATCTAGGTATAAATTTCTTTTTTTTTACATTTCTCTTGCAAGTAATATGTTGACGAATCGCGATTATTTTATAAAGGTATCTGAACCAAAGTTGTTCTGTCCTATAAATTATCAAAGAAATATTTAACAAGATTGTTTAAAAAATATAATTCAACAATATAAAAACATATCCTATGTCAGTCGAGTCTTAAATTATGAATCTATTAACACCTCATTTATTAAAATAGGTTCAGTAGTTTAGGCGCTACTGTAGAGCAAACATACTTAGGCTACCAAAACTTTTAATCTCCTTTTTGGCTTCGTCGTAATCGGGTACAAAATTGAGGATGAGTCTAGACTCTAGCTCCTAGGAGCCTAAAAATTTTTTCAGGAACTATTATATTAATTACTTATGTAGAAATAATGATTAAAATGGTTAGAATTGTTTCGGAGAAGTGTGACCACAAATACCGTGATATAATATTTATATATTAGATTGTCATAATAATTAGTGTTTATATGTGAATTTGATAAATGAATTTAGTTTCTATTTTATTTATATTTAGACATATTTTCGTTTAACAAAAATCTAACTCGCGGCTACTAAGCTATTTGTGAAATGTTAGACCGGCGCCGACGCAAATGCAAATGCTGTCGATTTTTTTTTATGAAATTTTATGATAGCTGATGTTTAAACTAAATATAGTATTATTTTGTCTATTATTGTTGACAATAGACGAACGATCGAAACAACAAAATAGAAAGGCCTCAAAGGGAAGAGAAAAGTAGGCCGACCTAAAAAGAGATGGGAAGACGAGGTTACGGCAAAAAAAGAGAAAAAGTTTAAAGATTTGGAGGAGGCTTATACCCGAAAAGGGAATTTACCACGAAAAACTAAAACTAATTAACTAACATATTGATAAAAATATAAATAAATACTAATAACTATAAATTTAAAACTGTTAAATGTATAGGATGTTGTCTAAAATAAATAGTATTATTAGCTTTCGCCTGCGGCTTCGCCGACGTTTTTGTCGTTTATTGTCGTCGTTCGGTAAAAAGTAGCCTATGTCCATAATCAAGAATCAAAGTATCTCTACACTTAATTTTATTGAAGTCAGTGCGAGTAATCCGCTGCACCGACTTCAATAACGCCATGAAAGCAAGCAGAGCTATTTTCGAATTAATAATATGAGTATGGATAAATTATTCTCAAATTTGATTTTGTTCTGCTTAATGTAGGTTATATCTCTGAGACCATTATAAGTAAGTATTATGTAAGTTAAAAGTTTAACACCTTTAACTTACATAATACTTACTTACATAATTCTTACATAATGCTTAGTTTCTCATAATACTTTTCTTTATAAGCATAATAGTACATATTTTTAATATGTATTAAAGATGTTAAAGAGAAGTATATATGTACCGTGTTTATATCAGTTGTCTAGTAACATAAGTTCTGCTTAGTTTGTGTCTAGATAGCGTTGTATGTTAGTGGTCCGGTTATATTTATATTTGTTTATAGAAAAATGAGGGAGTATGTAAATAAAACATTTAATGTTAAATCAACTATCGACTCACATAAACCGCTTTCAATAGTCCGTTGCTGAACAAAAGCCTCTCTTTAAAATGAAGTTAATTAGTACTAATAATAATAATTCTAGTTTAAGTTATAATATTTTATATAAATAATATGCCATCTTCCATAAAACTAAATTAAGAAAACAAGAAATATCTGTTAATGTATATGCGGCGGCACCGGTCCAACATTCGAATGAAATTTAATTACTTTCAAGTATAGTTTAAATAAAATATACTTATAATATTGGGTAAACAAATATTATTAGGTATTAAATAAAATGACAAAAACTTCAGGAAGAAATCACAGCGCTCTTTACCCTATACGAATTCAGTTTAATAAATTATATTTAATATATAGAGTAAAATTAAATTACATTCAAGTATTTTGCTTTTAGCTTAAAGTTATTAATAAACTTACATAATTCCGTCTTGTTATATTTATGAGTACAAGAAGTACCAAAAAGGCTATGTTGGTTCTCAACTTATTTGTACAACTGCCAACTGTAATGATATTTAAAAAAAGAAGGTTTTGATTGCCATTTTATATTTTTTTGATTTTTACAACTATCAGTATAAGAATTTCATCAACAACCCATAATGTCTCACTGCTGGGCTCGAGTTTCCTCTCAGGAGAAGCTTTAGGCCATACGTCAGTTAAGATAATTTAAAAATAATTAAATAAAAAAATAAACCTGAATTTTATTTTTATATTTTTTTTTCATGTTCGAAGTGAACAGTATAAAAAAATGTTATTTGTAAAAGGGAAAGTTATTATTCTTTTACAAAAAATATTTACAACAAAAATAATATAAAACAAGCTATTTTGACAATTTCCGTTAACAGTAAAGAAGTAAATTTGTATATTCTTTTCAAACAATATTTTACGATCTATACGAATGGAACAACATGACACACGAAATAATGTAGATGATACATAGACTTATGTTTATTTAAAACACAATACTGATATATGGTTGGATGCATGAATACTTATGTTGGATGAAAAGATTTTAATTACAAAATGCTACAACTAGGTACAGCTGAAAGGAATCCGTAGAACAAAGAAATAAATAAAAAAAACACTCTATATTCTTTGTTCTGTAGGTGTCACAGACGAGCAATAGAAGGAAATAAGGCAATAAGTAGCGGCTGAAAGTTTAGATACTTAGAAATAGGCAAGATTAGACAATCTATAAGAGGCGCTCATAGCCCAGTTGCACTCGGTGATTAGAAACAATCAGCGAGGGCAAGAAACGACGGCGCGGTTAGTACCTGGATAGGTCACCGCTGGTGGCATGTTACCATGAGCGTCTTCGTGATTCGGAGGTCACGTTAAGCAGTCGGTCCCGGTTGTTATCATACGATAACAGTCGTGAAGCTTAGTTGGAGGCCTTAAGGCGGCTTAAAAAACATCCAACGGCAAGATTTACGTAGCCACCCGCACTTGGCCAGCGTGGGGACGTATGGCCTTAACCCTCTCCTGAGAGGAGACCTGAGCCCAGCAGTGGGACATTATGGGTTGTTGATTGATTGATTGATAGACAATCTATTTCTGAGAATAGCAATAATATGTTTTTCTATACTAATATTATAAAAGGGAAAAATTTGATTGTCTAGTTGTTTGCATTAAATAGGCTCCGAAAATATTCAACCGATTTGAAAAATTCTTTTACTATTAGAAAACTAGAAACAAGCGGCTGATGCACCATGGTTCATTACAACAAAGGAAATACAGAATATCCTAAACATGCCCACAATTAAAGAACTGATCAACATCACAAATCACGACTTCTGAAACATTCAAACCAACTTGCAGGACAGCTCAGTGTTCCTGAAAAAGCTCGTCGACTGAAGAAACGACGAGATGTATTTGACGAGTGAGGTCGCTATAAACTGGCTGACCTTATGAAATAAGAGTTGTGCTCCGCTGGGAGTTCTCACACTCTAAAACACATGCCTACTAAACCACATCTGCTCATAGTCCAATCAGACTGATTGCAGGATAGACAAATAAAAAAAAACTATTAGAAAACTAAATCATCCCCGAGTAATATAAGCTCCATTACATTTGTAAAAAAAGTTATGGATCCGTATGAAAACTTCGAGACTTGGTCAAGTGTTCTAAGCTTGGAAAGTTTGCTAAGAGCGTGTTAAAATTTATCGTCGTTTAGCCTCAAACTAAGCAGAGCTTGTTCTTTAGGTACTAGACAACTGATATAACTACAAATATTTTGTACATACATATTATACATAGAAAACACCCAAACTCCGAAACAAATATTTGCAAACCATACAATCATTTGGTCCGACCCGGGAATCGAAACTGAGACCTCAAACACAGCAGTCGCATACGCAACCACTTCTCCACTGAAGCAGTCGATAATTTATAATATACTAGCTTTTACCTGCGGCTTAGCTCGCATTTAATAAAAGATATCCTATGTTTCTTCTAATACCTCCAAGAATATTTGTGCAAAGTTTTATGATGACCGGTTAAGTAGTTTTCGCATGAAAGCGTTACAAACAAACTTAAATTCACATTAATAATATTAGTATGATGGTAAAAATAATAATTATTTTATAATATCCCTCTTTCATCAATTCTATCTATAACTTTCGGTTGGGCGGCTTACATAAAACCAACATAAAATGACAGCATTCGTGTTATAGGGTTTCGTTGATGACTGTGAGGCCGAAGGCCCAATGATGTAGAAGCATCTCAATATGCCGCCATAGTGTGGGTCACCATGCTGCATTGCTACATTGTCTGAACTCGTATAGAACACGATGACCACTCTAGGACTCGGCTCATGTTTTCCATCAGGCAGAGGAGAGTCAANAATAAAAATAATTATTATTTTATAATATCCCTCTTTCATCAATTCTATCTATAACTTTCGGTTGGGCGCTTACATAAAACCAACATAAAATGACAGCATTCGTGTTATAGGGTTTCATTGATGACTGTCAGGCCGAAGACCCAATTTTGTAGAAGCATCTCAATATGCCACCATGCTGTGTGGGTCACCATGCTGCATTGCTGCGTTGTCTGAATTCGCATAGAACATGATGACCACTCTAGGATTCGGCTCATGTTTTCCATCAGGTAGAGGAGAGTCAATTTGGCAGGCTCATACATATAAAAAAGATATGATATGAGTGCAACCTGTATCCGGTAACATATGTCAGTTCTACAATTTTGTTATTAAAATACACATTGGCGTTTATCCTAATTATTGTGTATATACGTATATGTATATAACTGAACACATTACGTTTCGTTCACACTGCTATATGGGTGTGAGACGTGGGTCCCAAGGATAGACCTCTGTAATCGACTACAAGCCGTCAAGATATTCAAAATACCATAGACTAACTTTACACCCCAGGTCAAAGTTTTGGAGTGAGCCTGGAACTGATGTCTAATATATTGAAGAGGAAAGTGGCCTCCTTTGGACACATATTAAAGGAACCCTCAACATGAACACCTGAGGCTTCTTTTAAAGGGAAAAATATCTGGCAGGAAGACAACAGATCGACTACAAAGGAAGTGGAAAAATAACATCAGGACGTGGCCTGGACTAAAATATCACCAATTAAAATAGGCCGCTCATAATCGCGAGGGATACCGTCTGCTGACTTCCAAACTTCATTTTGGAGATGGCACCCGTTGTATTTATGGAATAGATGGCAAACGAGCAGAGTTACCGCCTGATGTTAAGCGATTATCGCTGCCCACCCATGATATATATACTCGAATGTATAATAATATTAGTTATGTAAATTAGGACAATATATACATATGAATAAATTTTGTGATATGTAATTATATTAGCTGACACATGCAACTCCAGTTGCGTTTTTTTTCAATTATTTTATTGATTTTTTATTTATTAAAAAATAAATAAAATATAATCAAATGTTACATATTTATCAAAAAATTTATTTAGTTGGATTATAGCTTTATAATCTTTATCTTGTTTAAATATTTAATGCTTTAAAATTTAGGCTTTCTTTCATTTCATACTTACCTACGAAGAATATTATAAATATTAAGTTTAAAATGAACATTTATAACATAATTTTAAGTTATCGTAAATTAGAAACATTACATATTACTTGTAAATTAGAAAATATATTTTATGCAACCATTTTTAGATTAGCCTTAAGTTTTGAGTAAAACTCAAAGCCTAAAGCTTTGAGTTTTAGTAAAAACTTTTACATAGGAACTTGATGACTGGCTCCATTTTGAAATAAAATTGTTTCATTTAGTTTCTCGGTACATACATACACCTGTCTCTTTTAGCTTCGTAATACCCACAGGTTTGACTAGAAGATAATTGCTGTAGTATTAAGTCTTTCTTGTGTTGTGCATGTTTTAATAAATACCTAATGAAATATAATTACAAGGGGTTGATTTCTCTACGCCATTCTTAATTTTTAACGAGTTCTTCTTTTGTTTGAAGAGTTCAGAATGATGCGCTGTTATCAAAGTACATGCACCAGGAGCAAACATGTAGATGACAATGTGATATTATCAAATTGAACCTAAGGAACTAAAACCTACTTGCCCAAATTGTTTATGTTTTTAATTTTTTATTCTGACTGGGTAATATTCTTACAAAAGGATGTATCGAAAGGTCCACAATTCTATGACTCTCCTAACATGTAATAATTATACTAAATTATCTACTTACCCATCTTAATAAATAAAAATGAATCGCTGAAATGTATACGTGCATAATTTCCGATCGACCGCACCTAATTGGATAATTCTTTTTTTTATATGTTTGCTATTGTCAGGACAAGGTTTGTCTTAAAGAAAATTATACGAAACCAGGAAATCTTACTATACTCTTGAAGGGAAAACTTCTTTAAGGCGTTATGCTCTTTTTTGTGAGGGGTAAAAAATGTTAAACTCGCGTCAAGACACGTGACCTGATCGAAAATTCGTAAGACGGCGGGAGAGTAGACCATGAATTGATATACGGCTCGGGTGAAATCGGGACCGCCGAGTGAACCCGTGCGAGAAAGATACAGTCAGCTGCTTTTTGCTTGTGTGTCGCTGTGTTTAGTATATTCAATTAATACGTAATAATTGTCATTATTTACTTCTTTTCATCGCGCATTTTATTTAAAGAGCAAAAAGGTTCATTTCAGATGAGCTTAAATATCTGTCTGTTTATAGTTTTGAGTTTTCACTTCTGTCGGCAGTCCTCATGACTGCTTGGTGTTTTTTTTAGTCCACGACCGTACGACTCATGAGAAGCGAAAGCGAGCACAAATGACAAAAGAAAGCTTTTCGGAAATTTAGAAAATAATTACTAAAGCAATGTCAGTACAAAGTTTTCTTATTAAAAAAGCGGTACTGTATATTTATATTTATTTAAAGCTAAATGTGCTTGCTCAAAAATAATCCTATATTTTTTTGGTTAAGTAGTGGCATTTATAAGAAGTAGAGACTGATGTTTGATGATCCCTTCTTTAGTTTCATTAGGTACTTTTTCATTAATCGTCGAAAAATGAATTTATAGAAATAAGTGTATCTCTCTCTTTCATACTGTAAATCCCACATTATGGTTACATCGGGTTTCTTCACATTTCTCCCTCCCCTTCGCTCTGTACTGTCATGTGTTTTATCTTGAGAGACCTTATATTTGCGCTGAGAGATATGAAAGTCTATACCTCTCTACACTCCTAATAGCCTCTGGCTCTTTAGCCTGGGAAGCTCATTTGTAACGTATAGAGTCGAGCTTTACCATCGTAGACTTTCTGCACTTTGTTGGCTATGACTCATACTCCTAAATTTTGTTATTCTTATACATTACTTGTCTAATCCAGACGGGTTACACTTTAGATCACTGAAAACTGTCAATGGATTTCTTAAAAGATAGTAATGATTAAATTATAACTCTATTTGTACTGTTAAAAACCCCGGCGAAGTACTAAGATGTCGGTTAATTTACTTATAATTACAGTTGAAGCAGCAAGGTTTGGTTAATCTTTATGCCGTTACCAGAATACTTTCTGATATAAGTTAATAGAGAAGTAATTTTCTACCAGAAAGGAAACAAAACATTTTTTGCCATCCGTACCTCCTTGCAGAAAGGAGAATAACTAGAATTGGAAAGATTGATTTTTATATTATGTAATAAAATGTATTGAAATGTATTGGCAGTTGGAGTCATAGCCCCCGTGACCCGGAGAGCACGTACAGCAGTAGGTCCTAAGTCTGATCTCTCCCCGGTTTTGGATAACTGTACTATCTGATTATGACAATGAGGGAATAGAAAGTGCAGCTGTATTTGTGCACACATATATGCACTATAATATCTCCTGTATTGTTGGGTGGTCTCCTTTAAGACTAACCCTTATGGCCGAACTCGGCTAGGAGAACATCATCATATTTGGGTGAAATTTTGCCTTGAAAATGTACATTCTGTAAGAAATCGAAGACCTCCGAAACCACTTAACCGATTTTCATCTTTTTTAAAATCTGTTCTTTGCTGGTGTACCTAAATTAGGACAGTTAACATTACGTTCACACCAATAGGCGTACCCAGGTTCTAGGCTAGGTGGGGGGAGGGGAGGGTCAAATCAGATTATTTAAAAGCACCTAGTGTTTTATTTTTAATATAAATTCTTTAAATACAGAATAGCTATTTTAAATGTAACTTTCAG
>PKRV01002862.1:55385-67147 GCA_003709505.1 Hyphantria cunea
ACTATAATATCTCCTGTATTGTTGGGTGGTCTCCTTTAAGACTAACCCTTATGGCCGAACTCGGCTAGGAGAACATCATCATATTTGGGTGAAATTTTGCCTTGAAAATGTACATTCTGTAAGAAATCGAAGACCTCCGAAACCACTTAACCGATTTTCATCTTTTTTAAAATCTGTTCTTTGCTGGTGTACCTAAATTAGGACAGTTAACATTACGTTCACACCAATAGGCGTACCCAGGTTCTAGGCTAGGTGGGGGGAGGGGAGGGTCAAATCAGATTATTTAAAAGCACCTAGTGTTTTATTTTTAATATAAATTCTTTAAATACAGAATAGCTATTTTAAATGTAACTTTCAGGGGTCTTCAGCAAAATGGTACAAGACGTTTGCCGTAAAACAATCGAATCAAAAAGAATTTAGGTAACACTCAATCATAATGAATTTTTGTTAAGTATAGGCATAACGCAACATATTATCACAGGGTCGTTTTAGTATATTATTTACTAATTTAGGTTGTCCTAAGGTTTAAAGGAAAAGAAGTATACCAGCAATCCGTGCACGGGTTCATTACGGACAATATAATATAGTCCGTTTCTCTCAGATTTACAGTTTTTTTTCTGACGTCTTCCACAAAAATCGTTATATTTTTAGTGAATAAACTCAAAAATTTAACAAATTATACACGAAAACCTCTCTCAAGAATCACTATATATTTATGAAAAAAAAAACAGCATAAAAATCCGTGGCTTTGACTTTATCGCGAACAGACGGACAGACAGTTTTATAATATGTAGTAATAGTATAGTGTAGTAATATTATATTAGGGATTAAAAATCGCATCCCACTAATTTACCCTCCAAAGGAGGAAGGAAAAATTTCAGACACCATAGGAATGTTGGGAACTCTAATCTTCACGGCACACGATGTGGCTCAGCTAGATTCAGTAATGTAGTCGGGTCAGCAAAGGCCCGAGGTGGCCAGAATGAATCGCCGGTAGCTGAACACAGCATTTTTGCTTGCTGCGCTGCTAGCGAGTAAATAAAACGGACACGAAAAACTATTTTTTTAAAGTTCCATATTGTACTGGTAATGGAATAAGTTCTTTTACTTAACTTTTATCGACGAAAGAAGATAGTAGAAACGTAAACAAAATCCAGGGGGGGCAGCTGCCCTCTCCTACACCCCTGGTTACACTCATGTTCACACGCATAGTAGCCGAACATGATTGCAAAAAGACGTAGAAGTAGTTGCCTGGGTCAGTAAGTGTATTATAAGTCATATTGTTAACAATGTGCCAATTCTTAATTCGGGAACTGGGGCTATCTTTATATGGGGTCATCCAGATACTGATACATATATCATGTATTAGTACCTGTTTTTTTATTTACCATGTAGTTTTTTCCTTGGTAAATATTTTAAAAATAAATTCTAGATAGCTCGATTTATCGCCCTCGAAATTCCTTGCATACTCAATTTCATTCAAATCGTTGGAGCGGTTGCCGAGATTCAGATTATAGATACAAGAATTGCTCGTTTAAAGGAATTAGATAATTAGTCTAAAGTCGTGTAGGTAACATGTGACAAGTCTTAAGATCAAATAAGCTTTATTTGATTTGAGTCTTGAAATCAAATAAAACACCATAAAGTTCTCTACTCAAATTTATTAACATTCCTGTTATGTTATTTTAGTTCAAGATTTAATCTAAATTATATTGCATTTATAAAACTGGAGAAAAGTGGAAACGGATAAGCTAGGGTTAATTATACTTCAGGATATTTTGTAATCAAAGAAAATATCAGTTCGTGTGAAGGTATTTTTTGAATTATCCGTATAACAACACTATATTAAACTTCATCTAATCTAAAAAGTACCGTATGACAGTTCTGACAGATTCGAGAACAGGAAGGGTGTAAAAGAAAGCGATCCCAACAATTTTCGATGATCATTAATTCCATCACGACGAAGACTTGAAGACTCGAAGACTTGAAATACTTAACATTTGCAGAAATAGCTGATCCGGCTGATTGCCATATCATCAAAAGAAGAAGAACAATATTCGATTTTTTTTCATTTACAAATCTAGGGTTTCAATTATAGGGTCAAAACAAAAATTGCTTCATAATTAAAGTCCGAAATGATTTGATAGTGATAAAATCAAATTAGACATGTGGACCGAAAAACACTATCCACAATTATTCTTATTCGAAAACAGCAGATTAATAATAGCTTTAAAAAACTATTACCGAATTGCATTTCTTAATTTGCTACTTAAATTTAAATGAAATCTTGATTAGAACATTAAAATATTTGGATACATATAAATCTTCCCTTTTTTGAACCGTCTCTAAAAATTTGTATATTATCTTATAGATATAAAATATATATATATCTCATGGATGATGAAAATATGAAACCACCTATTCTAAGGTATACTATTTTTTTATAAATGCAACTAATCATATATTTTAATATTTTTATACCAATTAAAGTACAAAAACTAATTCAAAAATATAGATAAGCGATGAATTTATCATTTTAATGAATACATAACCTCAAGGGCTATATCTAATAAGAAATATATTGAAAACATGGCTAAGTACTATGTTCTAATAAAACATGACCGTAACAAAAATAAGTTGCTGGCGCACCACGGGCCCTATCAGCGCAATGATAATTTTATCAGTATGTTATATTGATAACACAGATAAATTGACATGACGTCGGTCTATAATTTCACTCCCGTGTTCGTGGTTACGCCCAAAATAGTAGTAAACTAATAATAATAACTCCTAGTATTTGAAGTTTGGGATAGGTGTTAATTACTTAGTAATAGTTAGTAGGAGTTAGTACTAGTGAAATCAGGTATGAAGAAGACTATAATATCTTAGAATAGAATCGTGAATTATTTATCGTACGAAAGTAGGTAAATGCGATAAAATATTTTAATCAGTATATCGGTTAAGAGCAGCTACCAATATTGTAAATATGGAATAAAATTTATTACTTTGTTTTTGCTTGAAATCGCCTAAAAGTTCTTTTTTGTAAACCTCGTAATTTTCTCCGCTCTTTTATTTAAGAAATAATTAATTAAATCATACTTCAAATGCAATAATGTCTGCTAACGGTGAATTTATTATTATTGTTTGTTAAAATACAAATTTATACAAAATTAACCGACTTAATTTTTTTAAACGTTTTTCTAAAATATTGTTCGTAACTTAGATAGATTAATGATAGCCTAAAACTAACAAACATTAAGATGTATATAAGCCTTTCACTATTTAAATGGCAGCATTACACTTTGTGAGTAATAAAGTTAGACGGTAGTACCGTAGTTATACTAGACGCTAACTGGCATCCCTAACACATTATGCCCTTTTAAGTCCAAGAATTAGTAAGTGAGAGATACGGCATTCAGATACCTCTCTAACTCTTTAAAATCTGAAATATTGTTTACCGGTTGTCTGTAACCCCGTGGTATTACACCAACCATCTCAAATGTCCCGAGAGTTCTCCTGCTGAGAAGAAAAATAATTGGTTATCGGTCTACTTCATAAGAAAAGTCTCACGAAGATAGCACAAACAGATCTTATCAACAGATCGAATTTCTTACCGATGTCAATGGTTACAGCGATATCAGCGACAATGCTTCATCATGTTATCGAAGATACGGATACAAATAGATCGAATCAAATATTTACCGACACTGCTATCTGGGGGTGACATGTGTTTTACACGCATCATTATGATAGTCGGACAAAACTTATACTAATAATTTTTTTGATGGACAAGATACTCATGTCATACAGTGAAGAGTTCTTGATAAAAACTCTTCACTGTATGACCGCGGTAAGACCCATTATGGAGGATTGGCTCGAGAGGCTTCACGCAACCCTCTCATACCAGCTGACACAGGAACAGGACACTGGAAAAGGGTACTTTGGAGATCACCTGTGTCTAATTCACAAGGAGCCAACGTCTGAGTGCCACCATTGCGATGGCCAGACCGTGGATACGGCGCTTCACACGCTGGCAGAATGTCCGGCATGGGAGGAGCCGAGGCGTGATCTCGTGGCGGCCATCGGGGTGGGGGTTCTCTCACTCGGTAACGTGTTGCGGCCATGTTGCGGAGCAAGAGCGCGTGGAACTCCGCCGTTTCTTTCTGCGAGCAAGTTATGCTTGCCAAGGAGGCGGCGGAGCGGGACCGGGAGGGGCTTAGCACTCTCCCGGTCTGATGTTCTGTTGATGATCAACAATGTTCTGATGATCTCCGTTTTCCATAAGCACAAGCCTGGGGGTGACAGATGAGGCCATCTGTCGCCCCAGCAGAAGCAGGCTCGGGTGCGGGGTGCGCGTGTTTCGCAGCTCTCGTGCCTTACCTTTTGGAGCAGCAGCGGAAAGATCGGGGTTCCCACACAGGAGGGGGCCATCTAGAAACCGTAGGTGGCCCGAGGTGCGTCGGGGTTCCAGGGTTTTCCATCCTAGGGTGTACCTGGTTCCCCGGCTCCTAGTACTCGCGATGGCGTGCGGTTTTAGTCGGTTCGAGTCCGACGTGCCACCAGGAGGTGGCATCCGAGGGGATTTCCGCACGAGAAAAAAAAAGGGGAAATTTGATCATGGTTGGATGAATGATATATTAACGCGCAATTTTAAATTTTTAGTATTAAAAAAAACAAAAATGTACGAGTATTTTTCTATAAAAGTATTCATTTATTAAAAGGAGTCCTGTAGTGATTGGATTTAGAATATCTTTTATGTAAAATTGTAGGAAATCTTCAACAATAAATTGAAATTACATATTACAGAAACTGTAAATATACCCAATTCCAAGTAAAATATATTTATAATTATAAAAATCTGTATGAAGCATTCATTAAAGATCTTTACATTTATAATCACATATTAAAGTCTCTTAGTTCTCCTAGCGGTTAAAACCAATTTTTTAACACTACACATTTTCTGTAAACGATGAATATGATACCTCTTAATTTAATTTGAGCGGTAATATTTTCTCAGCACAGGTGAATGAGTTCGCTAACACTCGATCTCAACACTGAGCCATCAAACCAAACCGACTTCGAAGTAAAATTCGAACGAAATGGCGTTTTAATAGAGCGAAGCACTTTCGCCAACTTGAATCTTTAGGCTTAAAAAAGGCTTTATATCGGTTTAAAGGGATGTAAGTGGCTTAAACGACTCGATTGCTGCCTTTAGCTTTGGCCAATTACTCACCGCTAACTCAAGATAGCAATCGTCTTGTGTGAGACATAATGTCGTCAACATTTATTATGACATTTTTAAAATGGAGTATCTTTTTTTTAGGTTGCATTTAGTTTATTTTTCTGGTGATTTTGTCAAATATGTGGCCACCTTAATGCGCTGCGATAAGAGTGTTACAAGGATTGAAAAAGGAGTTGTGGAGGCTGTTTATTGTTATATGTTTAAAAGAGGATTATTCAAATATAGGATCACTTAAAAGAAATATTTCGTGCTTAATCATTATTTTAGTGCATCTAATTTGAAATAACATTTTATTGCAACTCATCAAAATGATTAATTGTGTTTATATCAACAAAAATAGGTTTTATATGAACATAGTACAGAAATGTAGCGAAAACTTCTTTAGTCGCGTTGAGCACTTTTTGGCAGAGGAAAAGTTTGATGTTGATAATTTTAATTTGAACGTTATGAAGTGTCTAATTCTATACATTAATTATACAAATAACATTCTAAGTTAAAAGTTTTCACTTCTATCGGCAGTCCTTATGCCCGCTGTTTTTTATTTTTATTTTGAATTAGCTGAGCACGCAGTACAACAACAACCACGTTTAACGCCGTGGGGCAAAGTAAAAAAAAACTGTGTAAAAAGTCCAAATCCTATGTCCATCTCCTGGTTCTAACCTCCCCACCAATTTTTAGCTAAATCGGTTTAGCCGTTCTTGAGTTTTAATATTGTAACTAACACGACTTTCTTTTTATATATGAATATTGCCCTAATACCGCTTCAGCTGTTTCATAATTTATAAAATAATTAGTCAGAATTGAATTAATGATAAAATGAAAAAGATATTCATTACTTAGATTATTTCTTACTCAGGTACATCTTAGACTATCCAAAATCAAATTAAACAATATCCGTACAAAGGTTGTCTGGAAGAGATCGCCGTGAGCGATAAGACCGCCTATTGTTATACCAAATGTAGTTTTTAATCTAGTTATTTTAGTAATTTTTTTCTTTACTTAGTGGTCTTTAAAGCTGTATAAATAAAATAAAAATAAAAGAAATGAATTTTTTTTGTAATTATGTATTTAAATGAAAAGTTCATGCTAACGAACATGCAAAAATTGCAGTCAATGGCATGGCATTAGCGCTTCGACGGACCATTTTTGCTCTCTTTTTGCTGAATATTGAATTCCCGTCGTCAGACAGACACTAAAGCGATTAAAAAGGCAATTAAAGCCATAAATCAGTTGTAGATGTTCTTTTTTCTGCAACTGCCTTTCATTGCCATTATGGAGGTATTATACGTTCACTGAAAACACCGATGCCCAGGCAAGGCTATTTGAAATATGAAAGTTGTAAAGTAATATATCTCCGTCAGCGCATTTTTATGGCGTTTATTTTTTTTACAGCTCAAACAACGTGGGCATTGCCCTAAATCATGCTTGATATTTTTATTGAAGTTGATATATTCAATGGAAGTTTTGTTTTACAAGTAAGTTTGTAGTTGTTGTTTAAAGCTCGTCGTATTTAACCAATTTGTTAAAGATTTATAGGCTGTATAAAGTTTAGTAAGTAGGCATTAATGGAGTATGTGGAAGATTTTTTTGTGACTAACTCACTTTTAAAAGTTATTTGTTCACATTATTGTAACATTTTTTTGACTAAAGATCTTAAATTATATCAGTTTATTTCAGTATATATCATTATTATGTTTTAAAAAAAAGTTGTCACATCACGTCGTCTGGAGATTTATTTAACTTTATTCACTTTAACTAGAACATTCCCCAAAGTTACTCGCGGTTGTTGTTACATCTAGGCGAAGTTAGTCTATAATAAAAGTAGCCTAAGTTACTCATATCATCAGCTATCTGCCAGTGACATCATAACTGGTCCAGTCGTTTCAAAGATCAACCGGAACAAAAATACAGACAGACCCACAATTCATGAAATTTAGTATGCAGGGGGTTTTGGAGGCGATAGGTAGATCGATCTACCGTGGGAGTACCGATTACCGTGCGAGAGCCATACTTCGGTACGAATGCGCCGGCTCGACCGGTGTGATGCCACGGTCTCACAAATAACCGGTGTGAAACAGCGCTTTCGCTGTGTTTCAAGTGAGTAAGGATACCAGAGGTCCATACCTCAACCCCTTCCCCCATTCCCCTCCCTATCCTCCAAAAGCCGGAAACGCACTTGTGATGCTTGCGGGTGTCCATAGGTGGTAATCGCTTACCATCAGGCGATAATTCTGTTGGTATGCACCTATTCCATTAAAAAAAAACTAGCTAGGATTCATTTTTAGAAAATTAGCCAAAAAGTACCAAACAAAACTCTGTCACCCAGGTCCTATAAAATACCCACCTAAGTTTTGCACTGTTCAACTTACACTGGTCATTTAATAATAACAATACCGCTTGACTGTACACTAGATTAATTATAACGATTACTTAAAACTAGGAGGTACAATTGAAGGCCTTATTGCTCGAAAGCAATATCTGACAGGCCATCTTACTATGGGATGGAAAGTATAGGGTAGTGCCTTATGCATCAGAATGTACACACACATACACGTACATAGGAACAAGTATTGCATTAATTGACGAAACACATTCAAATTTTAACGATGTTGATGAACTAACACCGAAATTCGACAACGAGACGATTTTTTATATCAATAACTCGAATAAAGTTGCTTTGCACATACATCGTAAAGAGTAACCATAAACTTCCTTTCCAGGGTCATCAGGAATGACAGTCAGCGCGTGAGTCTGCGCTCACGTTGATACTGTCGCTCACGCGGCCTTTCCACAACCGTTAACACAAAGCATCAACATTCACCTCCGGGTGTACAAAGAGGCGCTGGCGGCCGGCATGGAGCCGCTAAGCGAGAATGGGCTCTGTCTATCAGAGCTTGAACTCCATGGGGGCGGACACTTGCATGAATCAGTGGCCGCGTCGGTGGGGTCAGCGATATCCAGCCTCATGGCACCTCTTCATCATGAGCCACAACATACACCCCTGCATCATGCACCACCGTTACATCATGAACCACTCGAGAAACTTAAATGTAAGTTATTTTTACTTATTTACCTATTATTTTATATTGTTTATATATTTACCTGTATTTTGCATAATTTTTATCTTTGTCTACACATCTTTATACACTTGAAACAATTCTATGCATTTAAATAATTTGTATTATGCACAATATGTCTGGTATTTTATGTTTAATCTAAATTGTGATGTTTTTCTGGTGGTTTTCTCTTTGTAAGTCCATAGACAAGAGAATGATTCGGAGTCGGACAAGCATTGATATTTATCTCTATGATATACTCCGTCTCTGATCTAATTTTGCTTAATTCGCCTCAGACTGAAGAAATTACGTTCATGTAATCCTTTTACTGAAAGCAAATAAGATATACTCAGAAAATGTTTATAAACTGATATACCCCAATCACATTGATTCGTTTCCATGAACCAGCTTGGATTTTCCTCGGCTTTCTTATATTGGCGAATAAATCCCATTTTAAACTCCACCCGGACAGTAAATAAACTATAGGGGTGTTTCTATGTTTCATTTCGTTGCCGACGCGTGCTCGTACGATCAGCTCATTCTTCGTCGCGCTTTATTTTTATGAAGATGTGTAGCGCCTCCTGTAGGTACTTACAGATACGAGACCTAGCAGGGATTTGGCGAGGAAAATAAATGCATTCTTCTTCATTTTTATTTCCGATATAACTGAATTCAAATTTATTGAATTTTGAGATTTATTTAGACACAGATCTTCAATGGAAATGTACCTACCAATGACGAAGGTACGCCAAATCAAATGCGTAAGTCCTGCTCTTTATAAATTAAAATTAAATATTTTCATTGGTTCGTTCTCATTTAATCAAGTCTATTTGACAATTTTTTTTATCAAAATCATAAATGTACAATTAATAAAGAAAAATATTAAAATAGGGTTTTCAAGTAAAAATGAATGCGATAAATAAGAAAAATATTGGAAAGTTAGAGAAATCTGTTACTAAAATAAACAATCTTATGAAACGGAGTTAGGTTAGATTACTCAACAGAAAGGCTTACATATTGTTTTCGGATCAAAAAATACGAAGTTGTGCTGTGAAATTTAGTTTTAAATAAAATCTAAACCTACTATGGATCCTGAATCAATTACTAGACAATAAAAATAAACCACTCTATTGACAATAAAAAATATGACGTAATCAACACATGACTTCGAACATTATTGCACGTGTGAGATAATATAATGACTATATTTATTACAACGCAATGAATTCTAAATAAAAAGCGCAGTGTTGTATCGTTATAGGCCATCGGACAATGATAACCGTGACGTAATATGGGCACTTTTGTGTCAGTGTGTATACAAAATTAGGGATTATTCACCTCCCGCCCGCGTGACGCGTAATTCCCTGCTTCGGTTACGTCAATAACATGTCATATTTCATATTCGAAATTTAATATTGCTATGTATATTCGTATTCCATATTTGAAATTTAATGTTTTTGACGTTTATTTTCATTTATGGTTACTATACTTTTTGGAACGTTGCACCTAGAGGATGGCTTGACGTACAGATATATAGAGTTTGATAGTAGGTCTAGATATGGCATGCCCTGTCTTATCCATCAGTGTATGTAAACATACAGAACTGATGCATAGTCGCTGATTACGAATGCAGACGTCTTAGTACATATCTGTTTGCAGAGTGTTTGTATCACGGGGTATGTATGAACTATTAGTACCTATATGACGCACGCTATACACACTGATGATTATAGCCCAAAATGATTTCAATGCCACGTGAATCATTTATTAAATGATATTCTCTGAAACCAAATTTGACAGCGTTCATTCATTTATTTCATTTTTTACAGCTTCTTGTGTAGTCGATTAGTGATACCAACACATCTCTACTTAATACAAAATTCAGTTTCGTAAATTGCAGTTTAAAATTCATTCGTTTTCATTCTCAAATCCTTTTTAATAATCCAGACAAGTCGTGTTCGGTTCGGCCTTATTCTTGTTTTATAAATATAAATAAATATGTTCAGACATTTTAACACACAACGCCATCTAGTCCCAAACTAAACAGAGCTTGTACTATGGGTACTAGACAACTGATATAAATACTTATATACTTTTTTTTTGTAAATACATACATATTATACATAGAAAACCCCCAAACTCCAAAACAAATATTTGCAGATCATACAAACATTTGGTCCGACTTAGGAATCGAACCCAAAACCTCTTGCACAGCAGTCGCATTCGCTACCACTGCGCCACAGAGGCAGTCAGTATAGTTAGTATAGTTATGTCTATTATTGATTTTGAATATGGTATAAAGATGTAAAGAATTTAACGGTTGAAATTAATTTAAATAACATTATCACTTGCAAATTCCGTAGATGGGGTGCAGGCTAATCCGATAGTTTTTACAAAAACATCAATATCAGATTATGCACCCCCTGCATGTTTAGTTACGCAATTAGTCATGCCGCGAGGGCCACTTTCAAACACCGAGAAAGATGCTCTACTTGATAAAATTTCTGATATTTCTGTTTTAAATACTTAAGTCCATTGCTACGTGGTACACACATAATTGGTATACTTATTCAATATTTGAAAATATATCTTTAAGTTATAATTGGTTTACTTTAAAGGTATTAATAGAATCAATTCCCTACTTACTTAAAAAGGAGAACGTCAAATAATATTCAAATCAAACTTCATTAGAAATGTTATAATTTATTTTGAAAAAGTGCATTACTATATTTACAAAAAAAAAATATTAAAAAATAAGACATTTTTACAAATTGCACGTGAGGGCGATGTAAACGCGCCGATTTGTAATCCATCACCCTTGGACAAAAGGGACAAAAAGAGCAACACAGGCAATCATTTAAAGTCAATTTGAATGAGACACTCTCCGTCTCACTCCCTCAGCTTAATATTTTTTACTGAAATAGTGTTTTGTCTCCCTCTATCAGAAAAAAACAACCCTCCAAAGTCGGTGGAGCATTATATTGCGATGATTAGGCTTGCACTTGCCGCTTTTGCCATTGAATTTAAATGGGGGATTAAATTGCTACTGTGTGCATTGTATTATTAAAGCTCTATTGTGCGTTAGTTCATTAAGCGATTGCTGTCGTCATTTTGTCTTTGTTACTCTACACAAGCTTCGAGAAAAAATACGAACTATTTACTGATATACACTTCATAGATTGATAATAAAGAAAAAAGTTTAAAAAACTATAACCGACTAGTTAAAGACTTTTGATAAAATTTATATAACCTAGGGAGATCACCTGAGTCACAGATAATGAAGCTATTGACAACGCATTCATTAAAATCGGGTTAGTAGTTTAGGCTTCACGGAGAAACATACATACATTTGTCGCTGAACTTAATGCAGTTTTTAGGATAGAATTTTTTTTTCATAAATCGTTCGCTGTACCTGCCTTTCTATCATCTTGTAAATACCAAAACATATATATATATATATATAT